>JAASGT010000029.1:0-71637 GCA_023334315.1 Globisporangium alternatum | reverse complement strand
TGTTGTACGGCGTCGTACGCAGGTCGTACTTCGTCTCCAGTACGAGGTCCACAGTCGGCGGCGGCAGGGGGCAGGCATGGAGGATGGCGTCGCGGATCTCCTCGTGCGGGGCGTTCGTCTCATGCAGCCCAAGGATCTTCAGCACGGCTTCATTGCTTGGTCGCTTTTGGACGAGGTGTCGTTTGGGTGGGTTGGTTGACAGTTGTGTTGACTGCGTCTCGGTATGAGGGCGACATGACACGTTTTTTTAATCTTAATTCCTTGATGGGGGAAGGGGAGTGGGCGGGAGGGTGACTCTGAGATCTGCTGGGTTCGTGGCTGAAGAGAGTGCCTACTTCGAGGTTGTCAGGTGCGCTAGGTTTACTTAGCGTATCGACCCGAACCAAAAAACAGAAGGTCGCTTGTCGTGTTAGGACTGTAGTAGCTCATGGTAAGTTGGCGATCTTCTGAGGCGACGTATCCCACAGTTGCAGAGCGATGGTGTCTTAGCATGCGCAGCGCTTTCTTCTTCTCATGTCAATGCACTCGACCCCAGCGCCTGGCGTCATCGGTGGGAACATCACCGTGCAAACTTCGGTTTTGACCCAGCGTACAGTATGGAACGGTGCGCAATACAAATGCTGCTGTAATGTGCAAGGAATGCGCCAGAAGTGAGTGTGCGAGCGAGTGCATGTGTGACGCAGATTGTGGTGACCGGTGTTTGCATGAGCAACAGACAAACAAATCAAGCGCGCGTAGCTGCTGATCTTGCTGGAAGTGTTGTCCTTCTCGCAACAATGTAATTGTTGTTAAGGGCGAGTACTTGCGGATTGCCCTCGGGTCCCCTCCTCCGCAATATTTCAATTCATTCCCGAATCTGCAGACTTCGACTTAGCTGCCGCACTTCGTTCGATCCAGGGGTCACGAAGAACAAAAGAGCCGACGATGAAGTTTCCACTGCCCGGCGACACGTTTCCCGAGGTGACGCTCTCGCCCCCAGACGCTTTGGAGTTCGAGAACCTCTCGGCTGTGCTGCTCAAAGAGCTCATGGAGCAGTACCGTGACTTCACGGCGACCCAGAACGAAGTCGTGAGCCAAGATCGCTGGCGCCAGGCGGCGCGCCGCGAGAACGTCACGGTCTACAAGGAGCGTCGTAAGAGCGGCAACTCTAAGAAGCCAAGCGGTGGGCTGCCGCTCGTGATGGCGGTCGGTTCGCTCGACGGCGATCTGGACGACGTCATGTACGGCGTGATCAATCACAGTAAGGAGCTCATGCGCACCAGGTCGTCGTATCTGGACGACCGCATGGTCGATTGCAACGTGCTCGCGACGATCATCCAGCCCTCCAAGGCCGACCCGATGCGCTCACTCACGCTCAAGTGGCTCGTGAAGAGACTTCCGTTCATCGTGGGGCCAATCGTGCGCTTCCGCGACTTCGTCTACATCGAGTCCACGGGCATTCTGGTCGCGCCCTCAGGCCAGCGCATCGGCTATCACATCCAGCACTCAGTCGACGTGCCAGGCATCCGCGAGCTCCACGAACTAAACATCGTGCGCGCAAACCTCTCGACCTGCGCGTTGTACCCCGAACGTCGTCGTCCTGGCGACGTCGAGCTCTACGTGAAATCCTTCATGGACCCATGCGGCGGTGTACCTGCGAACGTTGCGCTGGGCTTCACGGCATCAGCGGTACTGTCGTCCTGGAAGAACATCCGCTGCGCGCAGATGAAGAAGCTCAACTGGCTGCTCAACAACACGACGTCGACCGTGCGCCAGCGCCAGCGCGAAGTCTGCAGCGTTTGCGAGCGCAGTATCGCGCGGGCGTTCTGCGTGAAGAGGTCGTGCCGCATCTGTCTCAGCAAGGTCTGCTCCCGGTGTCACGTCAAGAAGAAGCTCAACTTCATCTCCCCCTTCGAAGTGAGCATCCTGAAGAAAGACTTGAGCTTCTGCACGCGCTGCCTGTACACGATCAACCAGACGAGTGCGCTGCAGATCGCGCTCGATGAAGTCTCTGAAGGAGGGGGCGATAGTCGCAAACACAAACACCGCGGATACCAAGACAGCGACTACACCGGCGCCTCCAGACACTGGAACTCGAAGAACTCGGTCTCGTCGCCTCGCTCCGACGGCTCGGTCAGTCTTCTCGAGATGTCAAACTACTCGAATGACAAGTCGCACAACCACATCCTGTACTATGGCAACAGTAGCGACGCAAAAAGTACAAGACCGTCGTCGGTCAAGTCGATGCCGACCATCTCCACGGCGCCGCCGCCCGCAACCACGCGCATGTCGCTGCCCAACGCTGTGCGTCCATAGCTCTTGCATCGAGAAGCGATCGAGCAAGTCTACTGGTTCTGAAGTGCACACGCGACAAGCAATGCGAATGAAGTAATGCGAGTCACGGTGCCAACACGCAGAGCGAGGCACGACATCTTTCCTTCCAAGTAGTTTATAAATGCACTATCTCCATCGTGAGATGCCGCCTAAGAGAGTAGTGTGGATACATTGTAGTCACTCATGTCAGCACGCGACGAATTGCTGGTAAATCCAACATGTCGGTGCTGAAATGAGGGTACTTGGTCGATAACCTACCTTGCCAGAGTACTGCAGTTGACGGAGCGGAGATCAAGCCAGTTCCTTCGCGAAGTTGTAACTACTGTAGATGCATGAAAGACATCCAGTGCACACAATGTTGACTTGAGGTGACCAAGCAGTATCCACTTTCTGTAGCCACATGCAGTTTGGATGACAATGGGTCCTCGCCGACTCTGCTGACTGAATGGATATCGTTGGATCGTAAAGACGCGAAGAGCCAGCCACACAAGAAGGTCGCAGCGCTGCTGTTTGTTTGTATTGGTACGGAGATCTCTCGCGCGTGTGCAGCCGAAGTTGTTGCGAGATCCGGTGTTGCCGCATTACATCACATTCACATCCTCTCGCTCATTCTATTCAACCTACTCTCACCGCATACAGACAGTAACAACGTGACAGCTGCCGTTCGGTTGTTTGTTACGTGAGCAAGCACGGGAACCAAACCCATGTGTGTGTAGACAACTTGCTCTGCAAGACCTCCAGAGCAGAGACACCGCAGTGAGAAACCTGCTCTCTTTCTCTCATAGGTCGGCTGCAACATCACTTGTGTATAGACCTCGCTGGCTGCTTGCACTGGCCTGACAGCTGACTTGTTCGACGTCACGACTTCTTAGCAGCATGGTGCCACGCATTGTCGACTACTCACAATTCAATTCGCGTCCTCTGCAGTAGCACAAGAGCCCGCCAGTCCACTCCACGAAGCAAGTCCTTAGCGATGCGGTTCCCCCTCGCACCAGACGTGTTCCCGCGCGTGCACTTCACCAAGCAGGACCAAGTTGTGCTCCAAGGCGTTGCCATGGCGCTCGTCGACGATACTTTGCAGCAGTACCACGCGCACCAGCGATTCCAGGCCATGGCGGCGATTGCAGCGAGAGGCACGTTCCAGTTCCAGCCCGAACAGCACCAGCACAGTCGAGCGTCACGTGGCGACCTACGTCTGCAGCTAAACCCCCACACGTTGACTCAGTACAGTGTCGACTCGGCTCAATGGAAGCTGCTCAAGCACCGCGAAAACGTTCGTGTGTACAAGGAGCGCTCAAGCTTTCACGAGAGTCGCCAGCAGCAGCAGAGTGGGGACCAAAACCTGCCTGCTGATCCCAGTAACCTCGCTTCGCAACAGCAGCAGCCAGTTCTGCCCATGATGATGGCCATTGGTAGCGCCCAGGGCAGCGTCGACGACGTCATGTACGGACTACTCAACCACACGCAGGCGATGGCGCAGATCCGGTCTTCCTATGTCGGAGACGACGTCGTGGACTCGCAGGTGCTCGCCTCACTGACCCGCCCTTCCGGATCCGAGCCACTGCACTCGCTCTCGGTCAAGTGGTGCGCCAAGCGCCACAATGGAATCATCCGCTCGCTGGTTCGGTACCGAGACTTTGTGTTCATCGAGGCGACAGGCGTCACGCGCGATCGGAATGGAGAGCGCGTCGGCTACCACGTAATCCACTCGATTGCGGTCCCGGGTGTCCGCGAGCTCCACGAGATGAACGTCGTGCGCGCCAAGATCTCCATGTGCTGCCTCTTCCGCCAGCGTGACAGCAACATGGTGGAGGTGTTCATGAAAGGGTTCCTGAATCCGCTGGGCGACGTTCCGCTGAGTACCGCGATGGTGTCGGCTGCCGAGCCTGTGTTGTCCATCTGGAAGACGATCCACTGCGCGCAGATGAAGAAACTCGCGTGGGAACTCACGTCGGCGGCAGCGACCTCGACGACACAGCGCCGAGAGACGCGGAACATTGATTCGTGTGATGTCTGCTGGAAGGGGCTGCGCACGAGTCTGCACTCGATAAAGCAGTGCCAGATGTGCCACCGCCACCTCTGCTCTCGCTGCCGCGTGCCCAAGAAGCTCAATTTCCTCTCACCAGTGTCCTCACCAGCACACGTGATCCAGAAGACCGTGCTCTTCTGCTCCTGCTGTGTGTATAAAGCCACGCAGACCAGTTCGCTCGAGCTTGCAGTGCGTGAGAGCGCGTCGACACAGGAGGCGCTCGCCGTCTACGACGCGCATACCATCGCGACTGTATCACCCGACTCGACGACCTCGGCTCTCTCGCAAGCCTCATTCGCGACCCCAAAGAGCACCAGGAGCTGCGCGTCCTCGGTTGCGTCGTCCAACTACTACGCACCATCGGCGTACTCGTTCACTGCAGCGTCCACACCGTCCGCGAACTCGAGACGTACTGGAGCATCGCGCCTGACGAGGTGGCTCAATGGATGAGTTGCGGCTGAGTCAAGTGCAGTGACGGCAGCAACTGTGCGTTACTGTGAAGGCCCATCGTCGTGTGGGAAATGAGTGCGTGGTTGCGTCAGTGAGTGCGAATTCGTGTTTGTGCGTGGGTGGCTGGTAGCTCTTCAGGTGGTTGGGTTGAAGCTGCATAGGATGGCTACAGTCGAATAAAACCGGTGCAACGTACGGTATTGCATCGGTATACCGGTTGTTAATCAGTACTTTGTTGGCTCTTTTTGTCGGTCGTTTTGATTCTATTTTTAGAAAGAACGTGCCACGTCTTTCTATTTTCTTCAAAAAAACCCCGTTTATTTTCACACCGCAGGGAAAATAAATCTCCCATCACTAGTATGATTCGTCTATAATCGACCGATATCGCATTTATACTACGTTCTATTGGTCATAAAGATCAACAGCAAGATTGCTTCCCAAAGCAATCCAAAAACAAGGTCGGTTTTGGTTTGCACTTCGCACGAAAAGTCGCCTTCATCTGGAGCAGCACCACCTCGCGCTCAAGAGTCATCCGCGCCGCACGCCCACAGCCAGCAGCAGAGCCCAGTACGAGAGAGAGAGCGAGAGAGCGCGCCTATACTAACAGCAGCCGTAGCGAGCGATACATACATCATGGTGGACGCGGCCGAGCTCAAGAAGAAATGCGAGCAGCTCAAGGACAAGATCGAGAAGACGCGCGAGGCCAAGTCGGACGGCGGCTTCAAGTCGGCGGGCTCGAGCGGCGCCAAGACGATCCCGGCCGCGCCCAAGTGCCGCCGGCTGCTCAAGGGCCACTTCGGCAAGATCTACGCCATGCAGTGGGGCGGTGACAGCTCGAGCCTCGTGTCGGCGTCGCAGGACGGCAAGCTCATTGTCTGGAACGCGCAGTCTACGAACAAGATCCAGGCCATCCCGCTGCGCTCGTCCTGGGTCATGACGTGCGCCTTTGAGCAGAAGCAGCGCAACATGGTGGCCTGCGGCGGGCTCGACAACCTCTGCTCGATCTTCCACCTCTCGCAGGCGCAGGTCATGCGCGCCACCAAGGAGCTCGCGGCCCACGACGGCTACCTCTCGTGCTGCCGGTTCATCGACGAAACGAGCATTGTCACGAGCTCGGGCGACTCGAACTGCATCCTCTGGGACGTCGAGTCGGGCGAAGTCAAGACGACGTTCCGCGAACACGCCGGCGACGTCATGTCCGTGAGCATTAACCCGCACAACCCGAGCATGTTCATCTCGGGCTCGTGCGACTCAACCGCGAAAGTCTGGGACATCCGCACGGGCAAGACCACGCACACGTTCCACGGTCACGAGTCGGATATCAACTCGGTGGACTTCTTTCCGAGCGGCAATGCGCTCGGCACGGGTTCGGACGACTCGTCGTGCCGCCTCTTCGACCTGCGCGCCTACGGCGAGCTCAACAACTTCAGCAACGACAAGATCCTGTGCGGCATTACGTCCGTGTCGTTCTCCAAGTCTGGTCGGTTCCTCTTCGCCGGCTACGACGACTACAACTGCTACTGTTGGGACGTGCTCAGCTCCACAGGCCAGCACATCTACCAGCTCGCGGGCCACGAGAACCGCGTGTCGTGTCTCGGTGTCAATCCGGCCGGCCAGGCGCTCTGCACAGGCAGCTGGGACACGCTGCTCAAGATCTGGGCCTAGGCGTCGTGCCGAAGCTGTGCAGCTCAGTAGCCCAAGAGAGAAGAGAGAGCCGTATCAGACCCAATTTAGGACGAGGTCAACATCGTTCTCATCCGAGGCGCCCAGAGCTCCAGTTGTTTGATATCAAAGCCCAGGACGTCCATGAAGATGAGAGCAGACTGGTCGGTCTCCCTGAAGGTGATGTCTAGGCTCTCTAGTACATAGCATTTGCATAACTAACGATTCATTTCCCCCATTTTTTATACCCAGGCCGCACACCCAGAAACAACGAGAAAAAAGACTAATAGCAAGTATGTATTTCTAAGGCATTGTGGTGTTGAGTGAGCTCTTGGCCTTCATATCCTGTCCTCGCCTACGAAGCTTGTGACACAAAAGACTCACTCACTTGAGCACAAAGTCCTTGATGTAGCTCTTCATCTGTTGCACGCGATCCTCGAGGTAATCGAGCTGCGAGCGGAACTCGTACCACTCGATGCGGTGCGACTGGTTCTTGTCGAGCGCCTGCATGAGTTCGTTCGCAAGGCCCGTGATGAGGCTCGCAATGGGTTCCGCATGCTCCCGGAGCTTCTTCTCGAGCGCCTCCACCTTGGCGTTTACCATTGTCTCTGTCACAAGGACACTGGCGACGGGCTCTCCACCACCACCATCAATCGTTGGTTGACTTTGCTGCTGCTGCTGCTGTCGACTGAACGCGAGCTCCTCGGCCACGAGGCTCTGCAAGATAATGGGCTTGAGCCCGGCGCAGAGCTCTTGGAGCGAGAGCATCGCGTCTCCATTGCGGTCCGCCTCCGTGAACAGCAGTTGGATCTGCGTCGTGAACGTTAACCTCCCGGTCCGCGCGTCATTCTCGATCGCGAACGTGACCCACTCAAGCGCACTGAGCACGCCGTTCTGGTCCCGGTCGAGCGATTTCATGTAGCTGTCGACGATCTGAGGCGACGGTTCCTTGCCGCGAATGAGCCAGAGCAGGATCGAGAGCTCCTGCAGGTTCAGCAGGTGCTCCTTGTCCTCGTCCGCCACGATAAACGCCACGTAGGACGCTGAGATGAGGCAGAAGACCTCCATGGACACCATCTGCGGCAGCAGCGAGCCATCCAGGACCAGGGCATCAAAAGAAGTCTCAATCTGAACAACCGGAGTCTGCTGAGCTCCAGGCATGAGTTCTTTGCTGTCGCTCATACTAGAGCTACTGCTGCTGAGCCCTCGCTTCTTCATCGTCTCCTGCATGGCGCACACCAAGTAGTTCACCTCGCGCTCCTCCGTGCTGGGGCAATGGAGCTTGATCACCTCCTTGCAGGTGCCCGCCGAGCACGCGAGCTGGTGCTGAGGTGACGAGTCATAATTGCTAGTGCCAGTGTTCTGGGCGCCAGTGGCCTGCTGGACCTGGATGGCGAACTGCACGAACGAGCTGCAGATCTGCTTGAGCAGCGTGTCATACTGCAGCTGGTTCTCGTAGATGAGTCGCGTGGCAGCGAAGCGCTTGAGGTAGAGCAGTAGGTTGGGTTCCTTCAAGGCCCAGTCCGAGAACTCCTTGAGCGAGATCTCGCCGCTGTGGTCCCGGTCGATGGACACGAACGCCGCGGTCGCGAGCTCCTCGAGCTCCTCGGTGCCCGGCCGGTCGAGCCCTACGACCTTGCAGAGCCCGCGCGTCGTGCAGAGCATGAGCAGCACGAGCTCGTGCTCCGAGATCTCCTGCGAGTGGTCAAAGTCGAACCTAGGGACCACAACATAAAGCTACGGTCAGACTACTAGAATCCTAAACCTATGTCCAGGCATCCAACAATTATGTCAGGACGTGCAGGTCGAAGAGCAGCGGGATCTTGGTCTCGATCGGCGCTTTGCAGTATACGATCACGACCGCAAATACCTCCATCACGTCCACCTAGTGTCCACCACCATCCCAGGCCAAAAGTCTCAGCCACGCATTCCAATAGACAAAGTGTTTATCTGAGATGGACACAACGCACACACGTACCTTGCCGAGCTTCCAGCTATCAAAGAGCTCAAAGTGCTCGGACGGGTCCTGGCAGATGAGCGAGAATATATCGTCGAACTCGTCGAGCGTGACCGTCATTTTGTCGCCCACGGTCGCCTGAAGCGTGTCAAAGTTCTCCTTGGCCGCGTGGTAGTCCTTCACGATCGCTGTGTGTTATCAGACGTAGCAAGGTTAATTTTCGTACATCATCCACACCTCAAACCTGAGAGATACCACCTCAAACCTAAGAGATACCACCTCAAAGCCACACGTGCCTTTCTTGTAGTCCTAGGCACAGCATACATGATGAAGATCATTAGTGACAAAGACCACTACCTCTATCGTATTTTGCCATACGAACAGACGCGTACCCTGAGCAGCGGATCGTCCGCCTCGATGATGATCTGGCGCGGCTGCATCGCCAACGCGTTCCCCATGTTTTCGCGATCTCGGCGTAGCTTTGATGACGATGGCAAATTGTGATTCGACTGTGAGTGGTCATTACCGAAGAGCTTCGAAACGCCAACACACTCTCGTTCAGTGTCGTCGGGCTCGAGTCTATTTCCATGAGCCCGCAACCGATTGTTCAAGGGGAAAGCCTAGGTTTGGAGAAAACGGTTCTAATCAAACGACGCCATCACGTCTCACAACTTGATCGCTGAGCATGGAGGTGATCAGAGGGGTCAGCAGCAGCAGAGCAGCCAAGCAGAGCAGCAGCAGTCCGCGGTACCATCACCACGCTAGCAGCAGCTTTAGTTCAGCGACCTGGGCTTCCCAGCCTCATTCTCCGCCTTCAGCTGGCCATCCGCCACCTCAGAGTCCAGGCTTTTTGACGTCACTCCCACCGCTGAACGGAGGCGATGTGACGTCTCCACGGAAAGAGAGCTGCTCAGTGACGCCGAGCGACAATGGGAGGCTCAAGTCCCACACAGCAAGAGACTCAGGCTCCTCGCATTACCATCCTAACGACCGAGACGAATCTGCGAATCGCATCGGAAGTTTCCAGCCATCGCATCACATCGTGGAGAACGACTACCCGGTGGCGCAGCTGGACTCGTGGCCGCTCACGAGTCGAGTCACATACAAGCGGCCGTTTGCTGGCGGCGGTGGAATGATGGCACCATCACCGTCGTCCCCCGAGAAGAAGCACCTCTCGCCGGGGACATCTGACTCAGTGGGCAGCTCCTCCACACAGATCCTGCGCATCAACCACGACTTCAGTGCCGGTAACAGCGGTCAATCAGGCTTCACGAGTCCCATCTCGCCCCGTCAGCGCAAGGCGCACCAACGGCACGCGCTACTCGACGAGAGCAAGTCCAAGCCGCTGCTGCTCCAGGAGCTCCAAGCATTCGTGGACTTGGAGCTCGCTGAACTGGCCCGGCAACAACGCAACGATGGCTCCGAACGACGTCAGGACGAAGCAGAAGCGAGCCACTCTCGAATACAAGACACCCAGAGCTCTCTGCAGCGGCTCCAGGTCTTCCGCGAGGTCTTTGAGCGCGTCATCAGCGCCTTCAGCGTATACGCACCGGTGCTTTCTCAGATCCAGAGCGAGTACGAGCGCGTGGTGACAACGCTGCGAGCGCAGTGTCTGCAGATCCCCAACCTGCACTCGCAGCTGCAGGCTTTGCAGACCAAGTGCGTGCACGAGCTCAGCGCACACGTCCTCGAGAGCAAGCTGCGGTCGCAAGCGCTCAAGAAACAGCTCAAGGGCACGCAGGGCAAGCTCACAGCGCTCGCAGCCCAGAACGCGGTGCTCCAGGAGCAGAACGCACGACTCCAGACCACAATCGAGAAACTCGAGCAGCGCGGCGCCGAGATGCAGCTCTCCAACAACTTGCTCGTGAACGGCATGAAGCGCCACGACGACACGCTGCGCCATATCCACGAGCGCTCGCGCGAAGAGGGCATGGCACTGCAGCAGATGAACAGTAAGTACCACCACGCGTGCGAGGAGATCGCCGAGCTCAAGAGGACCATCGCGACGCTCGAGGAGAAGGTCGGCGGTGTCCACGTGGCCGCAGACAAGGCCACAATCGCGCTGCTCACGAAGGACATCCAGGAGATGCACGCCAAGTTGCAAGAGACAATGGCCAGCGCGTCAGTGAATGCAACAGCTGAGCTCCAGACGAGTCTGGCGCAGCACACGGCGCTCACCCACGCGTTCATCAAAATACTGGAGGCGCAGGGCGTCGACGTGAACTTCCACGAGCTGTTGGCCGTGCTACTCAAGAACTGCTCAAGTAGCGCCGAGCCTGGCGTGGGACTATCTGTTCGACCTGGACTCTCGCCGCAATCTTCATCCTCATTCGGTAGCGGAGCGCTAGCATCTCGGTCCACAACCACAACAGCAACAGCTGCAGTCTCTGGCAGTGAGTACGCGGAAGCGACTGAGGCCGTTGCGACCTGGGTGCTGGACAAGGTCCTCACGGAGACCCGAGCTCGCGAAGAGCGCAAAAATTACAGTGGCATGGCTAGTTCTAGTGGCGGGACTGACGCGTCCGCAACGTTCCTCACCGAGCCTGAGGAAGCGCTCAGCCTGGAAAGCGCAAGTGTCTTGCTCTCGTCCGCAAAGACTACTGCGAACGACTTCTTCCCTGGCAAGGGCTTTGGCGCCGACGTGCCCGAGTACCTTCAGTGCGACGGCCTCGTGCGCAACCTGCACTTTCCAAAGAAGAAGCTCGAGACGATTCTCACGCGCGTGTGGCAGCAGAAAGACGACCTCGAGAAGATCAAGCGCAGCCACTTTACGTCCATCAGTAGCAGTAGTCCAGGCACCATCTCAGCCGCCCCTTCAGTACCCACAAGGACAGTAGCCTTAGGCCAGCAGAGCGGTGTCGCGGTACCGCTCGTCAAGGTGTTCTCCATGATGCTCAATCGCATGTGCGCGTCCAAGGCCGAGGCGACCGAGAGCGCGTACAACGTGCTCGCGGCGCTCGAGCGCTTCGCGTCCCACTCGAGCGACTGCCGCCTCTTCCTCATGATCCTGCAAGGCGAGATCCCCGAAGAAGCACGCCAGGACCAGGTCAAGGAGGTGTACGTCGTCCACGACGCGCTCGTGGCGCTGGAGAAAGAGCGGAGCTCCAGTGGTTGTGGTGGAACTGTCGTGCCTGGCCGCGTGCCGCTGGCCGACGTGATCCAAATCCTGCGCCACGTGTTCCCGTGGAAGACCGAGAATGCGCTGAGCGCGCTCTACCGCGCACTGGTCATCGACCAGCGCGGCCACGCCCAGGTTGACTACGCAGCATTGCTGCTACAGCAGGAGGACAAGCGCGCGGTGCGAGCCAGGACTAGCCAGTTCGTCGAGTGTCTGCGTGCACAGTACATCGACGACCTGCTCGCGTACCGGCGCCACTTGCAAGACACGATCCAGCAAAAGCTGGCTTCTAGTTATCCGTCCACTGGTAGTGGTGGTGGTGAGAATGCGGCAGCACTAGGCACATTGGTGAGCGAGGCGACCTCACCAAGTCCAGACAGCGCAGTGCCTCTCAACCCTCAGAGCGCAGCCACCATTTCTTCGTCCAGCGCCATGGTCTCGATCCGCGCGCTGCGCGACTTTTTGCAGGAATGCGACGTGGCCAAGCCCGTGCAGGAGATCAACCGGCTGCTCGCGACGGCCTCGGGGCTCTCAATGGACCAGATCCTGACACAGGACGCTATGATGCTCAACGCGCAGCAGTTCCTGCGCAAGCTGCCCACGCTACTCGTCAAGCCCACGGGCAAGTTCCAGCTCGGGAGCTCAGCTGGGGCAACGACGACAATGACGCGGCCAGTGGGCTCCTTGCACTGAGTATAGATAGCAAACCATCGAACTCCCAATCATATGTCCAATGAAAAGGGACACATTTATTCACTTCAAGTGTCCAATTTCAAGAACTCGCTGTGACAAACAAAACATTGCGCTTTGTTTCTGTGAATAGCTAGTTTTCTGTGAAGCCCAAATGCCCATCTCACTTCAAGCTCGACAATAATCCCCCTCGGGTCACTATTCCACAATAAGATTTGTTACAAAAACAATGGATCACGTTTGATTCGCGTGAGGCAGTTGAGGAGCAATGCCGTCGGCCAAGCGCAGCCGCAAGCGCGCGAGCACCGTCACCACTGGTAGCGATGCCCCAGCGCCTCTCGAGCACCAGCAGATGCCACTCCCGTTGCCATTGCAGTTGCCGTCACCGCCGTCTCTACCGCCACCCCACTACAACCATCAGCAGCTCATTTACCACCACCAGCACTTCTACACGGCGACGGACGTGGAGCTCGTGAACGACTTTTGCGCGTTCCTGGAGCACCGCGTGGTCACGAAAAACGTGTCGTTGCTGCGACGCATGCTCTTGGAGTTCTACGCGCACCGCCAGGAGCACACGCTCGCGCAGTTCAAGTGCTTTGGCGCGAACCTCGTGGCCGTGCTGCCCTTCGACCACCCAGACGAGGCCCGGCGCCGCCACGCCGCTCAGCTGCTGCAGAAACCCAAGCACGCGCTCGTGAACAGCACCTGCGCATTTGGGTTCCTCTTCACTCGTGTGGCTAGCAAGAACCTCGCGACGCTCAAGCAGATCTTTTTCGAGTTCTGTAAGCACGACGAAAGTGCGCTCGCCGCGTTCGTCAAGCGTGGCATTGCGGCCGTGAGCGTCATCCCGTACGAACCGTCGCACAGTCGTGGAGTGGATCAACAGTTCGCGTACAGTGCGTATGGACCTACGTATGGGAACCAACCAGTGTACCTCCAGCATTACCATCCACCGCCGCAGCACCATGGGTACCCACCTCCACTGCCGTACCAGCAGCAGGTCTACCACCAGTCATTCTGCGGACAGGCTGAGCCAGTGGAGCAAACGGACGAGTACGGCAATTACCAGCAGGAGGCCAAGCCCGCGAATGGCGATAGTGTACCAGGAGTGACGCCCAAGCATGAGCGCGCCAAGAAGATCGCGACGGCGCACCGCAAGTCCCACCCGTCGCAGGACCTGAGCGCGCGCTCGCCCATCGCCCGAGACGGCTCGAATAACACTTGCAAGAGCAACACTACCCGCGTGACAATGATAGAGAACAGTGCGTCGCCAGTAACATCTGTTGCTGTTGTGACTGGGAAGCGCGTGGTGAAGAAGCCCGTGCGGTACTACAACGAGCAGGGCGACAAGACGCTCATCGCCAAGACCTTCAAACGCGCCAAGAAGGAGCCGCCGCCGCCTCAACCTCAGCCACAGCCCGAGTCTGAGCCTAAAGCAGTAGCACCACCAACAGCAGCTAAAGCAGCGTCACCACGTGGTGTCAAGGCTCGCAAGCCGCCGGTCAAGAAGCAGAAGGGTCGGAGGGTGAAGCCGGTCGCTCGCTTCTCCGATGATGACGAGTCTTATGAGGACGACCATGTCGAGTCAGATAGCACCAGTGATGGCAGCACCGACTCCAGTGCGCTGAAGAAACACACACCCAGCACCAGGACGATCGACAGCATGATCGAGGCGGCGCTGCTGCACTTTCAGGAGCAGCCAATCGAGACTCATGCTGAGAAGCTCGGACGCGAGAACGAGAAGCTCAGGCAGCGCAATGAGAAGCGCCGACAGAAGCGCGCCGCTCAAGCTGCAATCAAGACTCAAGCCCAAGCCGAGGCGTGTGAGGGTTCGGAATTCCCCATGGTACGCTGGACGCGTCAGGACGACGTTGCGCTGCAGCTCAAGCTCGAAGTGCGCAACCGACTACGCTCGTATGAGGCCCTCGAGCCCTGGCTATGCATGTTTCATGGCGGCAGTGGTGGTGGTGGTGACGAGTGCCGCCAGCCGCCACTGCCCTTTGACGAGCACGAGGCGCCGAGACTCGCGGAGAAGTTGCGGAATTTCTGGAAAACGCACGCGCGCACAGTCTGGGAGCGCCGCTTCTGGATGCCGCTGGCGCAGGACGGCGACTCGAAGGAGAACGTGCAGCGCAAGGCGCGGCAGCAAATCGCGCGCCACCTCTTTGACGCGATCATCTACGACGCACACGCGGTTTTTGGCGCCCAGTTCTTCGTAAGATTGGACGAGCAGCACCACCCCGGGTGGTGGTACCGTGGACCGATCGTCGACATTTTGGCGTATCACAAGGTCGTGGGCGAGGAGAAATGCTGGGAGTACGTGGAGAAGCAGCTCTACGAGCGCTTCCCCGACTGCGGCCTGCAGCTACCGCTCAAGAGCCCGAACTACGGAGTGCTGCTACGCCACCGGTCCGAGTCGAACGCCATGTGGTCCAACACGGTCAAGGCCCAGCGGATTTTGACCGAGATCGTCGCGCTCAAGACGAAGCAGCGCAGGATGGGTGGTGGCAGCAGCCCATGTAGCAGTGAGGCTGATACGACGACGACCAACAGCAGCAGCAGCAGCAGTGATCCCAGTGAGGCTAGCAGCTCGGGTTCTACGATGTCAAAGCAGCCAGAAGGTAAGGACGGAGAAGAACGAGCTAATGCCGCTGTCCAGGTGGCGGCGCGTGAGGTAAAAATGGTCGTTGATGGTGGTGAAGGAGCCCCTGCTGGCGGTGCTGAAGGCGATGGAGGTCACGAGGTTGCACTGACGCTAGCCGCTGGCGGTAACGTTGAGGATGATGGTGACGACGACGATAACGAAATGGATGAAGATGATAAAGGCAATGAAGAAGAGAAGCTCCTGATTGAGAAGATCGCGCTGGCGAGCAGCTTGAAAGTCGATTCCTTCAAGCCAACGACGCTAGCACCGTCGAAGGAGACGATGGCGACAGCTGACAGTGTTGGTCAACCTGCTGCCTCTGCAGAGAATGGTGGTGAAGTTACTACTACGTTGACAGCGCCAGCGAGTGGCGATGCGAAGGACGCGAGTGTCGACGCCAATATACTGGAGAAAGAGCTCGAGCCCGCGCACTTCGCCGAGTTCATTCGCAAGATCAGTCCGTTCGACGACAATGGGGACGAGTGAGCTCTCTACTCTTGTAAAGATTGAGTGAGAGAGATGGAGGTGATGTGGAGAATAGGGAATGAGTGGTTTTGTTTATTTAACGTGTTCGTAGCCGAGAGAGAAAGAGAGATGGAGAACTCAAGAGCAGGAGTGGATGTACGTAGGTAGCTTGTGAATCAAAGTGGTTTGCCTTGTACGTCGGGTGGTGCGTTGTCACGGCTCACAGCTTTAGTTCAGAGCCATCGATCGAGCGAGAGGCCGGTCACGAATCTGAAATCCATGGAAAGATACTCTCTCCTTATCAAGGCTCAGGTGCCGGTTGCTGCTGCTGCCATTCAGACAAACTCAATGGAGCTCATCGAAGGAGGGGACGCCGCGGCGGGCTTCCCTGCGCTCACACGCGCCAAGCAACGCTTCCTTGAGCGACGAGAAACTGCTGCGGCCAGTAGACGTGCACCCAACGAGTCATCACCTCAGACTCAGGATGCGCCTGCTGGTATTGGGAAGAAGAGAACAACAGCACCACGTCCAAGCGCCGGCTCTTCACTACCTGCCAAGACTTCTTCGAGCCTGGAGCTCGTGCTGTTGGGCTTCTGTCACGACCTGAACGGTGATCTGCGTGCGCTTGCCCACGACGTCCACGTGATCGACGCGAGCGTCCGCCAGACGCACCAGCGGCTCTGCGACGACCTGGACGCGCTCACGACCGCATTCATCAACAGTGAACCGCAATTCTCGTCATCCACGGAGCTCATTTCAAGCCAAGAGACTCACAAACGTCGCTTCAAGACGCCAAACAACACTGTCCTCAAGAAGACAAAGAAGACCCTGGTGATCGCTCGTCAGGCTCGTCAAATGCCCAAGGCAACAACAACCTGCAAGCCCCGCAGTCGCGTCGCCAAGCTCACTCTGCAAGCCGTACACGCGCACGTGATCCAGCACCACTACCGCCGCTTCCTCTACCGGCGACTCTACACCGGTGGCCCACAGCAGTTCACGACAGCCGTGCAGCTCAGCAAACGCACCTCACTCACTCGCATTTGGCGCCGATGGACGCAGTTCACTGCCCAGCGAAGGAGACTCAAGCGGCGCTTTGCAAAGCTCGCTGGTGTGCCCAACACACGTTCATCAGGCGATTTCTGTGCACTCGAGGCCACCAAAGTGCTCGAGAGCGACGGAAAATACGCCATGGCCAAGCGCTTTCACGAACTCACGACGCTCTGCAAGGTCTTCAGCGGATGGCTCGGCGCCGTAGGATCCTAGGCATCTTGATCGGTATATTACACACTGGGTTTATTGCTTCACTATCGCTACGTTCACGCGGCCGAGCCGGACTTTTGCGACGAGTACATAAAGTACGCGGCCTGCGAGGAGCTCCAGTTGGACGCGCTGTCGTCCATGGCGAGCTGCTTGAGCAGCTCGAGCTTGAGCGCCTCGTCGTCCTCGCTCTCGTCCGCCGAGTCATAGCTTGTGTAGCAGAACTGCGCCGCGGTCTCGACTGGCCGCTCTTCCGTGTCGAGCGCGCAAATCGCGGCCACGACCACTGGCGACGGGGATGATATTGGCGAAGAGTTACTGGTACGTCCAGACGAGTCGCTGACTTGACTCTGGCGCTGGCTATGGCCATTCTGTCCACTACCAGTCCACCAATTGCTCAAGAACCGGCGCGTGCCCTTGTTCGTCGCGGTCACCCAGTCGCGCAGTGACGTTGGACTTGCGCTATTGCTGTTGGTACGGGGTCTCGTGGCGATGGCGGAGGCCATGGTCTGCTTGCTAGCTTCCCTCGGCTGCTGTTTGATGGAGCTGCTAAGCTGTGAGGCTGCCGATTCGTGAATGAATGAATGCGCGACCAAGTGCCACGTTGCGAACGATTTAAAAAGTCGCGGCGCGTGTTCTTTCAGACGAAGAAGAAGCAGTAGCAGAACACGTTGAAGACGCTTGGGAGAGAACGAACGAATGCAAAAACCGATCGATCGCCCATCTCCCCAGTGTCCCACGTATCGCACTCCACTTCAACATAAGCGCGCTGCAAGTAAGAAGCACGGCAGGCAATGCTGAGCGAAACGATCCCCATGCGTGGCGCGCTGTGGAGCCATCTGCATGGTTGCCGTGACCTCTTGGATATGTCGCTTCAGATCTTGATAATTTGTTTTCTCCGGTCATTCCTGGCCACACGTTGCTGGTGAAAGGGCGTCGTCGCGTCCTTTCAAGATCCAAACCAAGAAGGCGACCACGTTGGGCACGGCGGCCACAAGCTGAGCTACATCGACATCGACAGAGACACAGAGACGGGACTTCATGTCGTCGAATGAAGAGGATGGCGGCGACAGCGTGGCGTCGTCATACGACTCGGGCGACTACGGCACCGTGGCGCGCAGCGGCTTCACGCGCATGTACGTGCTCTCGCACTCGACGCACTTGCCCTTCGACAAGTCTGGTGACTACCGGAGCGAGTTCGTCGTTCCCAATCGAGACGATCAGGACGCCAAGGACTCTTCCGAGTCCAAGCGCCACTGTGACAACGCCAAGACAACGGCGCAGCCAGCGCACTACCAGCTGACCTATGCGAGCGGCTGCCATTACTTCCACGGGTCCATTGAGCTGCCTGAGGGTGTGGACGCAGCCAGCAGTAGCCTAGCAACCTCAACAGCTCGTGGCGAGGACCAGGGCGACGATATCTTGCGTCTGAAGAGCAACAGTAACCCAGACGGCCTGTCAATCGCTGACCTGCCACTGTTGCTGCCGCACTTCCAGATGCAGCAGGACGCGCTCGTGGCCGTCGACAAGATCTCCGATTTCCGCAGCGAGGTGCGCGACGTGCTCTACCAGATGGAGGAGGTCGGCGCGTTCATGGTCGAGGAGCTCGCCAAGGACAAGACCATCACGCGCATCGAGCACGCCTCTCGCGAGCTTCACTGGATCGTGTCGCCGCACAACCCGACGTTCTTTGAGCTCCAGACCTTTCCGGGAGCTAACGACGATTTGGAAGAGGCCGGCGTCGTGCTCGTCGTGATGAAGATCGTCGTGCGCGAAGTGCTCCTGGACGTCATCTACTTTGATAACTCGTACTTTGTCACGCTGCGCGAGAACACCGACGAGCTCGCGCTCGAGGACACGTTCATCCCGAACGGTACGATTATGGTCGTTATGCGTTGGAACCTCTTGTTGGACTAGCTGGGCTGGGATTCTAACAGTGTCTCTCTCAATGCATGTGTGTGCTGTAGTTGCGTGTTTGGGGCCGTGCTTCGTCGTGCGGAGCTACAGGTAAAGCCTGGATATCAGCAAATGCCACACAAGGCTAAGCTAACCCACTGCTCTTTCATATTGCTCAGCGATGACGACATCAAGAAGCTGGTGCTCTGGTGTGCCCTCCCCGTGAGCGACATGGACGACGACCTGGTGGTCGAGGGCAAGGCTCTGCAGCTCCAGCCTCAACTGCCATCCTCATCCACAAAGACTGAGAAACCAGCGAAGGTAAAGCCCGTGATGGTGTCACGCGACGCAAGATCGATCCTGGACGCAAATGACACGCAGATGTACTGTCTGCTGCCGCTGAGCTTCTCGGACAGAAAGCGCAAGCCTACGATCTCCTCACGCGACGACAAGAGGAAGGCAAAGGCCAAGCAGCGAGAGTCTCGTGAAGCCGGCAGTGATGACGAGGCCGAGGGCGACGAGGACGAGCGGCGAGAGCTCGTGGTGTTCCAGTTCAACCAGTACGTGTACCACGGGGAACTCTGGATCTGTCCAACCTTGCTGGACGACCTCGCGAAACTGTCCACCCACGTGTTCCCGCACCTGCGCGCGCAGAGCCACTCGCTTGCGTTCTACGGCGAGACGGAGGACCTGTTGTTAATACGTCCAACGGAGGATGACGCTGGTCCGCTGGACAAGATGGCGCAGTTTGCTGGCATTCGGCATCGCTTTGAGAAATTAGCGCCGACGCTGCTGACCCTGCTGATGGACTCACACACCTGGATCCAGGACTTTCTCACCGAGGTGGACACGATTGTCGCTGCGGAGGACAGCGCGTCCTCGTCGTCATCGCCGATCTCGTCCGAATGGCTCGCGAGCCACTTGAAAGCCTGGCTCGAGGTCGATGACGGCATGGAGGCGTTCTTCGAGCTCGAGCTCGGCTGCGACCCGCTCGCGCAGTCGGTCTTTGGGGACTTTGACGAGGCGCAGGTCGAGCTCGTGGTCTGGAAAGGCATCGTGAACGCGGCGATCATGGTCGTGGTCTATCGCAACGGCAGCTTCTACATGATGCTGCGCGACCAGCCGAGTGAAGGCGATCCGCTCCAGATCCAGGACGCGGAGGAGCTCTTCGGTGCGATCCCGATGCTCGGCAGCAAAGGCCGCGGATACCTGGTGCGCAAGTTCCCCTCTGAGATCCAGCGCAATTCGCAGCGGTGGCTCGCTGGCGCGAAGCTGCTGCTCTGGCAGACGAGTGCGAGCCTTGTACGCGAAGAACTGAGGGAGGCACAAGCCAAGGAGAAGCACCGGAGCAGCAAGAAGCAGCAGACGCTCTGCGCCGACTGGTTTGAAGAAGATGAGGCTGGTTCAGCAGCTTCTGAGGTGAAAGCTGCGCAGGCGAAGCATGTCTCGTCATCAACTGACACACTCCGAGAAGCTGAACGCACAGAAGAAAAGTCGCAGCAGCAGAGGACATCGGGTGCGAAGGCCCATAGAGAGTCAGCGAAGGCCTCAGCGCCTCTGACAATGGACAAAGTGAGCCGCCGGCACCACATCCCGCCGTTATCCTCAGCTCATGCAGCGCCAGTGAAGATCACGACGACAGCTCCGTGGGACCTGCGCACAGGCCGGCCACTCTGAGAGACTTGTTGCATCACGAGAAGCAGACATTGGTGGAAAGCGCTGATGTAATGAATGAGTGGCTCGCAAGATATGGGCGTGATGAGGGTACATTATGGGTTACGGATGTTGAAGGTGAGATGGTTATGATGGCGCCAGATGGCTACATGCCATGCCTTGTCGATTTGCAAAGGCCTCTACGGCTAGCAAAACACACTGCAGTTCTCAGTGTCTGTCCACGTCCACGTCCACCTGGACCTCCACCTGGATACACAGAAGCCGCGTTACCAGTTACAGCCGAAGAGGTACTTGTCCGTGGGTCCGTCCTCGCTTTCGCGCGAGTAGCAAGTGAACGCGCGATCGTGCTCGTAGTAGTACAAGTCCGCTTTCTCCAGGACTTGGATGCTCGACGTCTCCCAGAAGCGGTTGAACGTGGCCGTCATCGCGTACGGCGCGAGTATGAGCGTGAAGAGCTTGTCCTCCGATGACTTGATGCCCTTGTTGTCCTGTCCGCAGCTCTCGTATGGGATCTTGTTCTTCTCGAAGAGGTACCTCCAGTATCCCGCACTCGAGTACGCCGCGACGTCGCCCAGGCCACCGCTCGCGCCGGCATTGTATGCAAAGTAGACGTTGAGCAGACACTGCGAACCGTGGAGCGTGAACATGAGGTAGTCGACTTTGTCCGGCGGCGTGAACGAGATGCCCGAGTCGATCCAGTCGTACGAGTGGCGTCAGTCGAGCACCTTGACGGTGCTGCACTGCGTCACACCCTTCGAGGCGACGTACACTTGCGCCGAGAACTCACCGAACTCGATCTTCTCCATGCCGCTCTCGCTGCTCGGCTGGAACGGATCGGACGTGAACAGGATCGTGCACTTGCGCGGGTCCGAGTCCATGTTGCGGAACTACTTGTACACTTTGGCGCCGGTGAGGATGGAGTCCGCGTCCGTGCTGACCGCGTCCGCCGCTCGCTCGTGGGATTCGTGTTGGTGCACGCGGACGTGCATGTTGATGGTTGCAGTCGTCAATGAGACTACGAGATGGACGATGGCGGCCCACACGCAGAGCTGAGCGAAGAAGAGCTTCATGGGTTTATCGGAGGACTCGTGAGAGCGGTGAGGAGAATTCGGAAATGACAAGAATATCTCTGGGCAGATACAGTGTGTGAGTCTCAGCTCAGGGACAGTGAAGCCGAAGAGATCTCTCTCTGCTTGGAGACTGAGTTCTCGCTCAATGGGAAACCAAGACTGGGTGGTGCACTTTTTGTGAATGAACATTTCATACGAGGTCAGGCGCAGGCAACGAATGAGATGTGTGTGCGCGAACGGCCGGAGCCATTCACACGAGATGTATGAAGTCTTCAACGAACGGATTGAGGAAGAATTCAGAGTTGCGAAGTCGAGGTGTGAGCTTGTCGTAGGAGTGAGCAGCTCCCTCTCGTCGAGCAGAGGGCAAGCGTACCAGTAACCACGAATCCAGAGAGGCACGAGATCAAAGATTGTATGAGTCGGCGTGTTGATGTAGCCCAGGGGAGTCTCTGACCTGCAAGGGCCTATGCACTAGGGATGCCCTGCCTTTCGTTCGCAGCCAGCTGCATAGTTGAATAGCGCTCGAGTACACGGCCGTGCTCGAAGGCAGTGAGGTTCATACTTCCAAAGTGGCCTCGTAAACTGCCAGAATAGGGGGTACTGTATATAAGCACACTTGTCAAAACTGGGAACAGTGTTGACACGTGCAATGATTGGTCAAAATAACAACTGGTCAGTAGAAATCGGTATATCAATACCGATATACCGATCAAACGGAACTAATCTGTCCACTGCTCTTGGTCATTTTGACTTGCAACCGTGACGACCAGTGCCTCATTGTGGTAAAAAACGATTGCAAAATCACTATGAGGCAAGCGCCAAGCTCCATTTGTCTGGGGCCAGACACATGAACAACTGCTTCAATATTATTGAAAGCGCCAAGATGATGCACAGCTCCAGCCGGAGCTTTCACCGCCGACACCTGTTTATCCGATTTTGAGCAAACAATCCAATGAGTCCGTGCAGTGAAAATCCAGTCGTGAATGACTTCTTCACGATCGTCTTGACGATGAGTTTGAGCCACCCGCACGGTGCCAATTCACGCACAACGCACGCTATTCATGTTACCGATCTTGATGAGTGAGCCTTCACAAAGGAGGTGTGCATAACCCTTTTATCTATGCTTGCACTGTCGTCAAGTATGTATTTTACAAGAGGAAACGACGAAGGTGGACCATCATGCGTCACGTTGTGAGTGCACAAAAAGCCAGTTCGCATGTAAATAAAGAGGTCATTCAACGAAACGCAACAATCGCTTTCAACAGGGTAATTGTTATAGCAAGATTTTACCCAAAGAACCATCTTCGAAGTGCTCGAATGAGGCAGAGTGGCTGGGGACACAGATTCTGGGTCTGGAAGAAATCCTTGATCTCTCTGGTCCTCTTCAAAAGCAGGAGCTTAGCTAACTATTCCCGCGATCGCCAGTCCTTCGCACAAGCCAAGGGATACATGTGATTAATGACTCTCCGTGGAAATTCGGCATGAAATTAACTCATGGCGGAGCATGAGGCAAGTGCGCAAATTTGATTTTGGGTTGAGTGTAGAAAAGAACCTTCCTGTGAATACGAGCTTGATGTTTGTATGCACCCTAATCAAGGAATCTGTGGCTTGAGCCTCGGCTGAATGAAGTGCACCCAACTCGGTACGTACTGTTCCGCAATCGTGACGCCAACAACCCACTTATCAAAAACAGATAATGTATATCAAATATAGATAACATCACAGTATTTATATGCATATGGTCGTGACATGAATCGCATATTTCGTATCTTGTAATTCAGTTTCCTTTCTCTGTCCAACTCTGCTGGTGTGTTCAGTTCAGTCCACCCCTCCCACCGCGTCCATACAAACTCGCTCATATTCGCACCACATGGCCACCACAGGTCGGCGCTGCACCATGCAGCCAGCCGAGCAGATGGCGCGCTCCTCTTCCGTGTGTGTGCGCTGCCAGTCAAGAAACGCGCGTGTCCCTTTGCGGCATTAACACTACTCGCCAACTTCGCCCACGAGCAGCAGCTCCACCATCACCACATCAGCAGTAACAGACATGCGCTCCGTAGCTCCTCGCAGCATGGCGCTGGCGCTTCTGGCGCTCACTTCCAGCACCGCTCTCGTCAACTTTGCGCGCGGCGACGAGTACTTTGAAGGTGATGGCACGACGTACACGCTGGGCGACACGAGCGCCGGCAACTGCAACTTCATGACGGCGCCGGCGGCCGCGTCCGCCAACTACGCGGCGCTCAACAACGACCAGTGGCTCAGCACCAAGAACTGCGGCCGCTGCGCCGAGGTCTCGTGCTCGGACTCGAGCTGCGCGGACAAGAGCAAGAAGGAGATCGTGTACATCTTGGACCGCTGTCCCGAGTGCAAGAAGGGCGACCTGGACCTGTCCCCGAGCGTGTTCACGAGCATCACCGGCCAGGGCCCGACCCGCATTAAGATCAAATGGCGCTTCGTCGACTGCCCCGTCTCCGGTGGCGTCAAGTACTGTCTCAAGGGCGGCAGCAACAACTTCTGGACGGCCGTGCAGCCGTCCAACACGGTGGCGGGCGTCAGCAGCATGCTCATTAACGGCCAGACGCCGACGATGGTCGACTCGGCATACTACTACCTGCTCAACGGCCAGAGCAAGACGCAGACCGATCTGGGCAGCGTCAAGGTCACGCTCACGTCCGTGGGCGGCGAGACGATCGAGGAGACCGTGGCGCTAACGGCCGGCGCCTGCACGACCGGTAGCAAGCAGTTCAAGACGGGCAACGCTGGCGGTTCCAATACTGGCGGCGGCAGCGCTGGACAGACGACGACGACGGCGCCTCCAGCGACGACCTCTGCGCCAACGTCCGCGCCGACGCCGAAGCCCACGGCAGCACCGGCCACACCCACGCCAGTCAAGCAGAACACCGAGGTCGACAGCGACGCTGACACGCCGGCGCCGTCCGCAACATCCAACACGACGTCGACGACTACTACGGGCATCACGATGGACACTCTCGGCTCGGACGCGGGCCAGCCGGGCACGGTCACGGCGGCGGACGAGGCTTCCAGCTCGGCTCTGCAGCGACTCACGCCTACCCCGGCGGTCGAAGACCGGTCAATCGACAGCACCAGCACGAGCGGCTCGAAGACGACTCCGAGTTCCAAGAGCGGCAGCTCCAGCGGGGGCGTCACGGAGACGACCACTAAGACCGCGGCGAGCAGCAGTAGCACGAGCCCCGTGCTGATCGCGCTCGCCGTGGCCGCTGTTGTGGGACTCATGGCGCTCGCGGTCGTGGCTGCCATCTCGCGTAAGAAGAAGATGGACGACAAGCGCATGGACCGCGACGAAGGCGACCGGGCCATGCAGCGCTCGTTTGACAACTTCGCGTCGCCCGTGCGAGTGAACTCGGAGATTGCGGAGCTCTAGACGCTCAAGTTTTGGGATTAAGAGAGCGCCGTGAAGAAGCTGGGGACCTGCGAGAAGGTATCATCATCATCATCTATTTGTGAGTGAGAAGAAAGAGAGAGACTACAGAGTATCGAGTGCTACGTTCACGAGACGAAAGAGCGTGAGATCGGGACCATCACGTTTTCCATATATCATGCGATCCATATTTTTGAGTTTTTCTTTTGTTGACTGTGAGCGCGAGTGAGTGAGTGAGTGCGCGGGTAGCAAGGAAGAAAACGAGTTGGCAACCACGTTTTCGATACTGAAGCTGATTCTTCTGCTTGACTTGTGAAACTGGGAGGTTGCTGCTGAGGCTTCCAGATTTTCTTTCTGACGAGTTCTCACACGCGTTGCGGCTCCGATTCTGCAGAAAGCTTCATGAAGAAGCACCACCCCAGGGATCCGCTGAGAACTCGGGGGCTCGGACACCAATGGGCGGTTGTCGGAGCACTTGGAAGGATCGTGAGAATGAAGAGCTCCGCGTGTGCCGTGTACTTGAGGAAGACAGACGGACTGGGGATCTGGAAATGACCGGCGCTTCATGCCATGCGCACAGAAAACAAGATCAAGACTTTCTATCATACGAGGGGCTCGAAGGTACTAAGCGAGTGGATTATTTCGAGATCAGGCAGTGACTCGGTTCAGCGGCAGGAAAACATGGGAGGACCTCCGGATCAAAATTCTGGCCAGACTTTTACATTTGAAATGGGAGAAATATTGTTTGGTTAAATAAACAGGTATTCAGTGCCCTGTCAAAATGATTGTTTGCTACAAAGCAAGGAATTTTGCCTCGGTAATACTTCTATAAGTCGATATAAAAAGGTACCAGCTAGCGACAGCTTTTGGATCCTGAAAGGATACACACAGGAAAGCGGGAGGTCTCAAATGCGCGACAGACACCACTGCACTTCAGTATGTTTTTTCTTTTACATGTTGCCGATTGTAGAGCAGACGCCCGGCAAACCCGCCTTTTACAGCAATGGCCTGGGGCCCAAAAGCGTCTACGAAGGAACCCACCACCTGGCGCGCCCCACATGGTCAGCAGCAGCGGCTCCGACTCGCAAAGGCGTTTCAATGGATCTGCTGTTGCTGATAAGCCAGCGAGCCAATCAATCAGTGAGCGCGAGAGTCTCATCAAAGCTCGCGCAGAAACGGGGGTCGGACGTTGCCAAGCTCCATTCAAACGCTGGGTGGAACAAGCACCCGCGATTTTGTCTCTGTTTCAAGCGGAGAGCCAGAGACCTCAAGCTTTCGCTGCTCCTCGACTCCACTGGTTGCCGCCGCAGCATCACTCTCGCATTCACCGAGTCGTTGGCGGAGTTGCTCATTCAGTTACGAAAGTCTCACTTGGCGTGAAGGTCTTACTTGGCCCGACGAAGGTCTCACGTAGCCTCACAGGATCCCACGACCCCGAGCAGTGCTGTTACAATGCGTAGCGGTTTCCAGACGACACTCGTTGCGCTCCTGGCTATCACTCCAGCGATCCTGCAAGTGACGCATGCCTCCGAGTACTTTGAAGGTCAGGGCACCGTGTACACGCTCTCGGACCCGAACAACGGCAACTGCAACTTCATGGCGTACCCGAGTGACGCCGTGACAAAGTACGCGGCACTCAACACGAAGCAGTGGGACGCGACCAGGAACTGCGGTCGGTGCGCCGAGGTAACGTGCACCGATGCGCTGTGCTCTGGTAAGACCAAGAGCTCCGAGATCGTTCACATCGTGGACCAGTGCCCCGGGTGCGACAGCGGCGACCTCGACCTGGCTCCGGACGTCTTCACGGCGATCACGGGCATGCAGAGCGATCGCCTGAAGATCAAGTGGAAATTCGTCGACTGCCCCGTCACGAGCAAGATCAAGTACTGTCTCAAGAAAGGCAGCAACGCGTTCTGGGCAGCGATTCAGCCGACGAACTTTGCGTCGGGCATCGCGAGCGTCACGGTGAACGGGCAGGAGACGACGATGGTCGACTCGGCCTACTACTTTTTGCTTGACGGCAAGAGCGAGAAACAGGCGGACCTGAGCAAAGTCACGATCGCGCTCGTCGGTGTCAACGGCGAGAAGATCGAGGACACGGTCTCGTTTGCGGCGGCCGACTGTGTCGAGGGCAAGTACCAGTTCACATACACAGGGTCAGCAGGTGACCAGGACCAGCAGCAACAGGCTCCAGTCTCTCCGGCGACAACGGCGCCATCCCAACCGATTCCGACACCGTCACCAACACCGACTCCAGCACCAGTCCCTGCGCCATTGGCAACAACATCCCAAGAGAGTCCATCGAGTGCGCCAGTCTCCCAGGTCCTCGTTACGATCTCCGGCTCGTCTAGCACCGCTGAAGTAAGTGGTGAAGCCGACCGTGCAGCTGTTGATGACTCCATAGACCAACAAGAGTCTGGGCTCGTGGTGATCACATCCTCGCCGACTTCAACTCCGGCTTCAGACTCTCAGTCTCCACCGTCCAGCCCTCCATCTACCAGCAAAACAAACGACGACACCTCGCGAGCGAACACGGAGAAGTCGGGCAATGCCCACAAGACGTCACCGGCCGTGATTGTACTCAGCGCCTTTGGTTGCGTGGGCGCCGTCGTGCTCATCGCGCTCGCCGCGTACGTGAACAAGAAGAAACTGGACGACAAGCGCGCCGACCGCCGCGAGGAAGCCAGCGACAGCAGCGGTGAGTTCGCCGTCGTCTCGATCAACACGACGAGTGACGCGAACGGTTCGTTCTGCCAGGTGGTCACGCCCGGCGGCCGCAACGACAGCATGGGCGGCCTCCAGTTCGCCGTGCTGTAGGTTTTTAAAATCAGTTTGCTGAGGTGGCGCAGTGTACAATAGAAAAAGCCTAACAAGTAAGACCTTGGGTGCCTTGAAGGCCGAGTCTGTCTGTGCACTGACTGATAGAGCTGTGTGTGCGGCACGTCTCACACTCAGAGTCCATAAAAGATCCTTATCACCTGGCAGCCTTCAAGAGCGAAATCGGATTCCTGGAAGGAACCAGATAGGGACTCGTCATCTAATCTCTTTCGCTTGCCATAAGGCATCTCAGCTTGTGGCTCTTGAGATAAACAGCAGCTGCGTGAAGCTGGCTGCGGTTGTGGGCTGCTGCGATCGCAAGCGCCAGCTGGAGAGCGATTAGATTTTCTTTCGATAGAAGGAGCGAGCGAGTGAGGCTTCTACATGAGCGACGACGTGGCCTTCAAGGCGACTGAGTGAGGTGAGCATCGCTGGATAGAGCGCTTAGCGTTCGTCTTAGTCCTCTCACACTTGCGAAAACTCCACTCGAGGCTCACAACCAAAGCTTCCCATCTTCCTCAACCTCACCATCGGCACCAGCAAGACAATGGCTACGATCGTCCCCATCTCGCACTCGATCCGCTGGCGAAGCCGCAGCCGCAACTCGAGCATGGACTCTATCGACAACTACCAGCAGCAACAACAGGTCGCCCCAGCGTCGCCCTACTCCAGTCTCCACATCACAAGCAGCAGCGATACCGCCGACGAGTGGGACGAAGAGCCCAGTGACGACGAGGACGCGAGCTTCGACGAGCTCCAGACGTCTGCGTGGCTCGTGGTGCCGCGCGAGTTTGCGAACATGGCGCAGCGAAGCCGGAGGTCGAGCTGGGCCGAGGCCGCTGCGCCCGTGAGTCCACTCGGGTACGTCCACAGCGCCGCCAAGTCCATAGAGCGACGCCGCGCCGACGGGTCCCACAACTAAGGCTCCTATCTTCAATCTCCTGGACCCCTGACTCAATAGTGAAGAGCTCCATTGGCTAGAGCGTCACTGTCAGGCTCGACTGGGCAGCCATTGCATGTCTGTAGTATATTGTAGCGTCAAGTCCGTTGTACATCAATCATATCATACGATCATTCAATCAAACAACACCTCTATAGCCACCAACTCCTGCCATGCCTCAGTCCCTCAAAACTACCTTCATGGCCTTCGACTCGAGGAACTGGAGCGCGAGCAGCAGCGCCTTCTCGCCGCTCTTCTGGGCTGCCGCGCCGCCGTCGCTCGTGCCCGCGCAGCCTTCGAACGCGGTCACGAACTGCAGGAGCTTGCGCTGCAGGAGCTCAAACTGGCGCGCGTGGCGGCAAATCCACAGTGCTGGCTCCGTCTTTGAGGTTTCTGTGGACTGCTGCTGGTTGGCTGCAAGGGACACCAAGTGCATCACTTGGTGCTCAACGAGACTCAAACTCAGCGCCTGGACGATCTCAAACACGGGCAGGAAGAAGACGCTGTTGAGAAACGACCGCCGGTGGTTCGTTCGCGCTTTCCCGTCGGCAATGAGCTGCTGGAGCTCGATGAAGCGGCTCTGGAAGCTCGTGAACGAGCGCTGAGAGGACGCGACGATCTCCATCATGCACGCTGCGACGCTGAGTCCGTCTTCGTCGCTCAGTGCCAGCAAATGCGCCTCCGTGGCTCGGTGCAGTGCTGTTTCGCCGTCAAAGATGTGGTCAACGCGTTGCTGTTTACTGTCGGCGGTGGCCACGAGCCCAAGGAAAGCGCTGTGATTGCTTGCTTTGTCGTGGGATCCTTGGAAATGCTGGTTCAGCTTCGCCAAAGCGGTGCTCAGCTTAGCGTAAAGCTGCTCGAGAAGTGCTGGGAAGCCTTTCGCTTGGCCCTTGGACGGTGGTGGCACGCTGACCGCTTCAGCATTCCAAGAGAACAGAGAGCTCGCAGTGTGCAGCAGTCCGTGGAACTCGTGGATCCGCGAGGCTTTCTCTAGAACGCCAAACTTTGTGACGCCGTCACCCACTGCTGTCGAGTCGCTTGTGCTGGCGAAATCGACCCAGACCACGGCTTCAGATCCCGTAGTCTCCACTGGATCGAGTCGGAAGCGCGTCCATTGAGAGCGCAGCTCGCTGAAGTGCTTTCCGACCGCGAACGCCGACGTGAGCGCGCGCTGCAGCTGGTAGAACGGGTGGTAGGAGCTCGAGTAGCTTCTCTCGAAAGCCTGGACCACCAAGCTTGAAGACTCTGGCTTCAAAGCCTCAGCTGGATCCTCGTTTTGGCAGAGTGAGAGCCACGTCAGCAGCAGCAGCTGGCTCGCTGTCGACAAGGGCCATGAATCCACCAGTTCGTTTGTATTATTGTTCAGCAGCGTCGACAGATCGGCTTCTCCATGACAGAGCTTGGCGCGCAGGTTCGGCCCCGACGCCATCATGAACAGGTCCAGGCAGACCGCCAAAGTCGCCGAGGGCAACGTCATGTAGAGCTCATTCAGGTGGAAACCATCATCGCCAGAGCTCAGGACGACATTGGAGTGCAGCAGCACCTGGTGCTTATCTCGCTGTCCAAAGCCGTCCAGCGTTGAGTAGTACGCGTCGATCTGTGCCGTGCCATACTCGCTCGAGAGGCCAAATTTGGCCTGGTTCGTGGCGATGAACTTGATGCGCATCGCGTGCTCGAGGACGGGCAGCAGCGCAAAGAGGAACCAGAGCTCGTCTTGTGTTTCCGAAAGAGCTCGGAACGCTTTTTTGACGAGGTTGTGGCGTCCGCGTGGGATGAATTCGCTCTCGTGTCCAGCAGTTGTGAGCAACTCCTTGAGCTGAGACCGGTCAGCTTTGTCGCCAAAGAGCTGACAAAGCTGGTCGTACAGCTTTGCATCATTGAGAACGAAGCGGTCGTTGTAGCTGTTCACATTGAACAATGGCTCGTCGACTTCGACTGGATCATGATCTCCATCTGGTGCCTTGACGTCAGCCTGAGGCAGTGCCAGGAGGAGCACGACCAGGAGGCAGCTGAAGCACTTCGGGAACTCGGCCGGGACCAAGAAGCCGTGCCACACGAGGTTGCGCAGGTTGAGTCCCGACGGGAGGAAGAGGATCTTCAGTAAGCGCAGCAAGCCCTCAGGTAGCACGCGCGCGAGCGTCTCCGAGTGCAGCAGGTCGCGCAGAATCATGTTTTTCTTCTTTCTCTTCAAAAATTTCTGAGCTACTGCTGATGTCGTTGGCGATGTCTTTGAATCGCCCTTGGGCTTCTTGGTTGCGGGCAGCGCCGACGACGCACGCTCTTTAGAGTCATCAACAGCGATGCTCTGATCGTGGCGATGGTACAGATCGTAGAGCGCGCGCTCGAGGATCGTCGTCAGGATCAGGAATGCCATGTAGAACTCGCCGTTGCCGTCGCGCATGAGGCGCAGGAGTTTGCTCACTTGATCTCCGTGTGTGATGTCTGGAAGCATGAGTCTTGTTGCTGGGGATTTGCTGAGTGACGTCACGAGTGCCTCTGCCTGCAGCGCAAATGCCCATGTCACCTCCATCGGATTCGCATAAGTGACGCCATCAACACATTCGGCTCTTGGACAACGGATACAGGCAGCCACTTGATCCCAGTCGATGCTGACACGAGTTGCAATGGCAGCGCCAGTGGTTTCGTACAGCACCGAGGACGCTGGCAGACGCTGCGAGAGCTGCTCACGTACCGCAAGCGGCAGGCGCCAGTAAGAAAAGAGCGCGTCATGCACCGCTGCAGAGAGCGACGGCTTGTAGCACAGCACGTCGTGCTCAATGAGCGTCTGTTGCGCGTTCTCAATCGCGCTCGAGATCCGCATGCTGATCGACCGCCGACGGACTGGTGGAGCAATTGAGCTGCTGGGTTGATTTTTGAGTTTCGTTTTGAAAAACAAGTTGGCGCCAAATATCGATTTTGACAAGCGATACGTTTGATATCAACTATAATATTTGCAGCTACCAACATGCACAATTTTATAAGCACATCTGCTGACAAGCAACTGAGATGCACTGCAACTTGGTGCAAACACCAGGAAGCTTGACCAATTCACAATGCAAACCCACTTACAGGTAACACACACCGCAGAGACCATCACCTTCGCAAGACTACTCACATGCAATTGGTTTGTTTGACGGCCAGTCAGAAAGAGGGGGTGCAACACCAAGCACAGCAAGCACCACAAAAGCCATCACCAACCACCTTCCACAAGAGCCACAGCCAACCCCATGGCAACAAGCAGCAAGAAGATGAACACGCAGCTCGAGCACACATGCAACACACACAGAACAGAAGAGCCTCATGGAAGAAGCGAACGCTCTCCACAGTTAAGCGACGACGGCAGCAGAAGAGACGCGCTCGAGACCGACAAGGACGAACCTTTGTTGACAGTCGTGACCGCACGCTCAAAGAGAGAGTGGATCGGACCACAACCAGCCCCAAGGCACGCCTATTACTACTCCCGAAAGTCACCACTTGACAGCAGCGAGTGCTCGGCTCTCTCCGCTTCCCCAGACTCTGCAGAGCATGCACTCGAGCTTGAGAACGCGCATTCCTTCTCCTTGGTGGTCACCACGAGGCTGCTCACGACCTTGTCGGAAAGGCGGAGTGGCTGGATCTGCTGCTGGCTTGGACGAAATGGGGTGGACGCACGAGTCGAAGTAGTGACACGAGACGAACAGGAAGAGCACACAGACCACAGCACCACCAGTGGATCGAGGCAAAGAAGCACAGTCGCTCACTCTCACACACAACACTGGAAAAAGCCATACGGGACACAAAGAGCAAAAGAGAGACTGAGAAGCAAGACACAAGAGCCACAGGAGTCAGCAACAGCAACGCGAGAGGCAAACAGAGGCGAGAAGTGCGCAGAGCCGAGGTGCAATGCACAAAGCACAACCGGCACTCGAGGGCGACGACGCGCAGCTCACGACGACCGCGTTGAGCGACAACGGAGCAGCGACGTGGCACCAGCAAAGACAGAGATCTGATAGAGAAGAAACAGAGGTGACGATGACAACCGACGGAGAACTGCTGAGAACGCCCGACTGCACTCCTCGATAACGACTCCAACGCTTCAGGTGACGGTGATGATGATGACGATGGAGAGCAGCAGAAGCCTGGAGCGAAGAGCAGGCGTGGGCTACGGCCACTGGAACCCCAGCATTTCGTCAAAGTTTTCCTTTTTGGTTGGTTGGTTGTTCGTCTCCGCCCCATGGCGCAGAAAGGAAAAGAAAGGGGTCAGCAAACAAAAAGCATAAACTGCGCCATGGGGGATTGTCGTTGGGTCATAATGCTAAACAACCAAAGGAAGGAAGCTCATGCCACTGTCCCCCTCTATGGACAATGGACAAAGTAACCCGCCTCTGGTCGCCGCACGTACTGGTGGTCGAGTCGAACGTGATTCAAGAAGGTGCGCCTTGCAAGCAAAGCACGCCGTATGTCTAGGGTTACAGGCGGCCCATCAGACCGCCACAGCGTTGGTCGCAGCCAGCAGCACCACGTATCCCCCGCTTCTCCTTCCATAGCTCCCGCCATTCTCCAATCATCATCACCAGTTCGCCGTCTTCCACGTCATTATCATCACCTCAGCAGTCTTCTTTCCACAGCAGCTTTAGCCCCCTACCAGTCAATCACACACACTCCATCCACATCTCGTTCATCTCTCAACGCATGAGCACCACGAACGCCGTCCGCCATCCACGACGCCATGAGCTCTCGCCACCGCCACCGCGAGGCACAGAAGACCTGTACAACGCCACTCCACTCCACACACGCGCACCCGCTTCTGTCGCACTCGCTTATCGTTGCGTCATATCTCCTCTAGCTATGCGCTCATTCGCCAGCTCGCTTCACTCCCTGCGCTGCTGTTACCCGATGGCCACCAACCAGTGCAGACGACGAGAAGTGAGAAGAGAGCGCTCTCCACACCAGTCCACCGACGCTGCAGCTGCATACTCTCCACCGCCGCCACACATTCGCGCACTCGCTCCTACTCATACGCCGCGTTCGTTGTTGCTGCTGTAAGGTGATCGTCATCATCGGCCGTCACGCGCGTGCACGCAGCTCGTTCGCCAGGACAGACGACCTGCTCGAGGTCACACGACACTGCACGATCCTTGAAGCAAAGCGCGCCAAAACCTGAAATGGTGCTAAAGTACGGTGGTGCCCATACATTTCGGGTCAATAGTTAGCGTGGTACACACTAATGAGAAATTATGTGCTCAATTGAGGCGGGAAACAAAATTTGAGAAATCAGATACCCACCACACCAGATCGATACGCACGCTCTCTGAGAAGCTCTCTCTCATCCAGAGCCATTCCCAAAGCTCCTTCAAGCAGCGCAGCCGCCGACCTTCGACCACACACAGCACCTCATGATGAAGACTACGCTCGCCCTCGTGTCTCTGCTGCTGCTGGCCGTCACCGCCACGACCTCGTCGGCGGACGTGCACGTGCACCACAAGCACCACAAGACGGTCTCTGTCCACGCGCACCACACGAGCCACCACAATCAGTTCAAGGCCACGCCGTGGGACTCGGAAGCGGCCGTGAAGAAGGAGAAGTGCGGCGATCTGTGCTACCTCTCCGGCTTCTGGGCGCACCAAGTGGGCCGCAACTGCATGAGCCGCCCCACGGACCTCTGCATGCAGTTCAAGCTCGCGGCCGCGGGGCTCGACGCCGTGCTCATCGTGGCCGAGTGCGACTGCAACAGCGCGGACGCCAGCGCCGCGTCGAACTCGACGACAGCCGCGTCTCAGCACTAAGCGATGCGGTATGGTGTTACTGCTATAGATGCGCATGAACGCTCACTCGTGCTCGTCCAGCTCGCTCGATTTGTCTTGGTCAAGTGTGTACATGTAAAGAAAAACAAGAGCACTTTCTGCAGCATGGATCCAAATCCAGTAGTCTCCCATGTCCACATTGCTCTCGAATGGCAAATGCGAAATGCGCCTTGGATGGTGCTGTTGGCGTGTTAGGTACACTGCATCAAGGCTCACTCTCTGGCCGTCACGAAACAAGCGGGGAGCTCTTACTGCGAGCTGCCGCACGAAACGTCCGACCAAGGCAGCGAGCGAGCTGCTCGAATGCGAGGGCACTCGGATAGAAATGAATTGTTTCTGGCATCACTTCCGTCTGCGCAAACAGTGCCGGCTATCCACAGGCAGGCAGGTGCTCGAAGATCTACGCAGACGCCTCGGAGAAGCCGCCATGGAAGCGCTCGTGCTTGTGCGGCTGCTGCCTGTTGCGCGCTTCCACCGTTGGACGAAACGTGAATGATGAAGCCACCGCTCCACCTATCACAGGAAGGATACGCATGGCTCTAGACCTACTAAACCTTATTAACTTTCATTCGATCCACATCATCGTTCATCTAAAACCCAGTCTTTACTATTAAAGTCATGACTTTATAAATACATATTCTGTTCAAAACGATTCGTTAGAAAAGATCATTTACCAAGGGGAGCAGCTCGATTGAGTGGCAAAAAGAAAGAACGAGACGGAGAACAGCTGCACCGTCCGTCAGGTTTCAGGGCCTTTGCTCTCTCTCCATGCAGCCAGCCGATGGCTCCCCTTCGTCTCCTTCCCTTCGTCTCCTTCGCTTCGTCGTGACTCCATTGCCCCATTCGCTCTCTTCGCCGCAAGACCAGCAGCAGCAGAGCCACAAGCACTCACTCCGATGGTCAAGTCGACTGAACTCACGACGCTCGTGGGCGGCAATGCCAAGGACGCAGAGCAGCTGCTGCCCACGGCCATCGGCCGCGAGGTGCACGACCGCGCCCGCAGCAACATCCTGCGCCGCTTCTTCTCGCCGTGCTCCTGGGGTCTGCTCGCGACCATCCTCTGGTTCGTCGCGGCCGTGCTCTACCTGCTGCACGTGTTCCCGTTCGGCGGTGGCGCATTCGCCAATGATGAGAATGCCGGTGGTGCGACGTTCCGGTTCACATTCGCCTCGGAGGCGCACGCCGGCCCTGTGACGGGCCGCCTGCTCGTGTGCATCGCCAAGAAGAGTGTGGTGGAGGACCCGCAGGACGAGGACCAGCCGCGGTTCCTCGTGGACGACTCGGTTGACACGCAACAGGTGTTCGCCGTCGACGTCTACGACTTCTACCCGGACTCGCAGTCGCGCGAGATCAACGCGAGCCTGGCCAGGGGCTACCCAGTGCTGCTGCTCGAGGACATCCCGGCCGACGAGTACTGGGTGCAGGGCGTGCTGCACCCGTATGTGCACTACAATCGCTCGGACACGCAGCAGCTCTGGCTGCCGGGCATGAACACGTTCGAGAGCGACGGCGGCGTGCTCACGGCGCCCGGCACGCTCTTCAGCAAGCCGCAGCTGGTGCAGTTCAGCTCTGAGCCGTCGTTCTCGCTGGACATCGCGATCGACCAGGTGACGCCGCCGCTCGAGCCGCTCAAAGAAACCGAGGAGCTGCTCAAGCACATTGAGTTCCGCTCGCCCATGCTGTCCAAGTTCTGGGGCGTCGACGTGTTCCTCAAGGCCTGGGTCTTGCTGCCGCACGCGTTCTTCGACAACACGACGCAGCACGTCAAGTACCCGCTCTTCGTGTACCACACGCACTACAACCCCGACTTCGAGTTTGACTTTCGGTCGCAGAAGCCCGACGACGGCGAAGGCGCTGAGAACAAAACGTCGCACACGCGCGTGAGCGACTGGTATGGTTACTACTTCTACAGCAACTGGACGTCGAGCGCACCCGAAGGCGCGTACACCAACAAGCGTGGCATCATCGTGCAGCTGCAGCATGCGAACCCGTACTACGACGACTCGTACGCGGTGAACAGCGCCAACATCGGTCCGTACGGCGACGCGATCACGTTCGAGTTCCTGCCGTACATCGAGCAGCAGTTCCGAGGGGTTGGCGAGGGTTGGGCGCGCACCATGTATGGCGGCTCGACGGGCGGCTGGGAGTCCTTCGCCGTCCAGGTCTTCTATCCGGACGAGTACAACGGCTGCTGGTCCTTCTGTCCGGACGCCTTCGACTTCCGCAAGTTCCAGATTGTGGACCTACTCGAGGACCCGAACGCGTACTACGTGCGCGGGGACTGGACCATGAAGAACCGCGGCGCGTCGCGCAACTACCTGGGCCAGATCCGCGAGACCATGGAGGAGGAGAACCACCACGAGATGGTACTGGGCTCGCGTGGCCGAAGCGGCGGACAGTGGGACGCCTGGCAGGCCGTGTACTCGCCGCTGAACGCCAGCGACGGCCACCCGATGGAGATCTGGGACAAGCTCACGGGCGAGATCAACTACGAGACGGTCAAGTACTGGGAGGAGCACTACGATGTGCGCGTCAAGCTGCAGCGCGAGTGGAACGCCCAGGGGCTCGGTGCCAAGCTGGTCAACAAGCTCCACGTCTACGTGGGCGTGACCGACAGCTACTACCTCAACGACGCCGTGTACTACCTTGAAGACTTCCTCAAGACGACGCGCAATCCGTACTACAACGGCTCGATCGAGTACGGCGTGCGAGACGGCAAGGGCTTCGAGCACTGCTGGACCGGCAGCTTCGACCAGTCGCTCTCCATGGCCTGGAACACGCTCAACCAGCGCATGGTGCCGCAGATGGTCGACCACATCGTAGCCTCCGCGCCGCCCGGCGCCGACCTGAGCTTCACTACGTACTGAGCTGGCGTTAGGCTGGTGAGAGAGAGCACAGTGGTGGGATTCCGATGATAGTGAGAGAGGGAAGAAATGTACGAAAGTGATGTGTGAGTGTGGCTCTGTGTGGATGTGTGGTCATGAACCTGACGCTAGAGAGAAAACTAGCGACTGTGGGTCAGTCGAGCGCCGCCAAACGGAGCGACAGAAGTTGTCGTGGCGACGACGGATGTTAAACGTTATCAACTGCAACCTGTCAACGCATCGTGTGGTCAGTGGTCCGACCTCTTAAAGCACACACGCGTGAGTTGATGATGTGAACGCAACTTCAACCGCTGAGCAACACCTCGAGTGACGCGTCGGTCGGTAAACGCCATGCAATTACCATTTGAACCTCTCAGATCACCACATGCTTTGAGAGAGTGGTAAGGGCGTCTCGGCTCGACGCCTTCTCTCAAGGGCAATTGGTGGTCTATCGACGCAGTCGTTCCCCATGCAGCGCCGATCATTTCGTCAAGACGACGTGCCTAGATCTCTTCCTGCACGGGAGTCAACTCGCTCACGGGCGTCGTCCTCACGATATGCGTCCCTCGATGGCTTGAGCGGCTTAGATGTAGAGAGATCAGTGGAGACGCAACACGCTACTAACAACTTGACGTGCTGCAAAGTCTCACGCAGCACTCGCTCGGTGGCGTACCGTAAGCGCGACGCTACAAGAAGCATTGCGATTGTTGACCGAGTGACACCCAGTTGTGATCTCAGAGGTCCTTTGGAGTGCAAGTGAACCTCACGATTGCAAACTGGTGGGGATTTGAAAAGCACGAATAGATTAGGACGAGCGATCTGAAAATCCTTCATCCACATAGAGACCGACGATTGCGCATTGCTGCTTGGACACGCGAGCACGATAGGAATCCTGGCGTAGGTTGTGTGTGTGTGGGTTGTCTATTGTTCACGCAGTTCAAGTGACTGGCGGTAAGAGTCTCTGTTGGGTGATGGAGCAATCGCAACGCTGGGCAGATCACTCCTGACGCCGTTCTACGGCTCTCGACAGTGCTGATGACGAAAGGTGGCCGTCACGACCACATGCGATCGAGCCAGGTGGTGGCGATCTCACTATCGACGAGCTTACATTCAAGAAGAGAGCAGATTGCATTTCCACATGGCGATCAGATCTCAGCGATCCCAGCTCAAGGTATCACCACCAATTGCATGCACACAGTTTCGTACTAGCCTCACACCGCCTTCTAGCTGGCTATCGGGACTCAGGTCACACACACACTCATTCCCTCAACCGTGGAGGACCGACCAGCCAGCCGTTGAATGTCAAGGAACCCCATTGCCTGGTCATCCTCGCAGGCTTCTCAATTGTGAGTGAGAGTTGTGTGTCGTACGTGGGCGGTTGGGGAAAACCGCATGCGCCAGCGCGAGGTGGTGTCACAGTTGGACCTTGGCGATCGTCGGCTGTTTTCTTTGGTTTCGAGTGGCTCGCTACAGTATCCATCTCGTGGTCATGTATCCTATATCAGTATATGCTGGCATTTTTGAAGTACTTTTGCAGTGCTTTACAGTAAATGTACTTTAACAAGTGACACATGTACATAAATAGTCCCTTTCCATTTTGGATGAAAATGGACCGATCAGCTGACCTTGAAGCGTTATCGCATTGCTTGAGTGTGGCTCTTCTCCCTCCTAGGACTGTCCATGATCAGCAGCCACACAGTTCCCAGTGCACAATCCAGAGCTCAGAAGGGTTGGTGGCGTTCCATCATTCGTCAATCTTCCCAGCAGCAGCGCAGGTCACTCTCGTAGACCTCCAGAGCTCTTTTCAAAGAACCTACCTTGTCCGAATACCCAGTCCAACGACAATGACCTGCAAGTTCTCAAACCCGTTCGCCCGCCTGCAGCTGAGTCTGGAAGAAGAGCAGCGCCTCGAAGAGATCGCCAAGGTGTTCGTGGGCGAGACGCTCGCGCAGTACCAGCGCCACCTCTCGGAAGAGCACGGTCAGGTGGACGGCAATCGGTGGAAGTTCGTGCGGCAGCGCGAGAACGTGGCCGTGTTCCAGGAGCGGCCGGGCAAGGGCGGCGTGAGCGCGTACAAGGACATGGGCATGGGCGCGCCCGCGCCGGCGGCCGACCTGCCGATCCTCATGGGCGTCGGCACGATCGTGGGCGACCTCGAGGACGTCATGTACGGCGTTGTGAACCCGACGCAGGACATGATCCGCATCAAGACGTCCTACGTCGAGGACTCGATCGTGGACGCGGCCGTGCTGGCCACGCTCATCGAGCCGAGTGTGAGCGACCCGTTCCGCGCGCTCACGGTCAAGTGGTGCGTGAAAGGCCGTCCGCTGCACGTACGCTCGGTGATCAAGAACCGCGACCTTGTCTACCTCGAATCCACGGGCATCGCACAGCTCGCGAACGGCGAGCGCATCGGCTATCAGCTGCTGCATAGCGTGACGTTTCCGCATATCCACGAGCTCGACGCGACCGTGCGCGGCAATATGTCGCTCTCGGCCATCTACCGCCAGAAGGGTGACAACACGGTTGAGCTCTACATGCGCGGGTTCCTGGACCCGGCGGGCGGACTCATGCGCTCGATCGTAGTCAAGTCCGCGGCCGACGCCATGGTCTCGGTCTGGAAGAACGTACACTGCGCGCAGATGAAGAAGCTTGCGTGGGTCATTCGCAGGGGCAAGTTCAGCCCACAAGACCGCCGCCAGAGCCACCCGCTGACAAACTCGGGCGTGTGCGCCACGTGCCAGAAGAAGTCGGCGCTCAACTTCGTGACCAAGAGCGTCTGCCGCGTCTGCTTCAAGCATGTGTGCCTCGCCTGTCGGATCAAGCGCAAGCTGAGCTTCATTGGCCCCGAGCGGCGGCTCATCCAGCAGCGCGTGACCTTCTGTTCCATGTGCATCAGTAAGGCGATCAACACGAACGCGCACGTGGTCGCGAGCGACGAGATTCTCGCCAAGGACTCGTTCAACGGCTTCGGTGCCACGCTCTCGATGGTCTCGGCCTCCGAGACCTCGGGGACGTACCGCACGACAGCCAACTCGGTCGAGAGCACCGAGTTCTATTGAGGAAGTGAGAAGCAGGCATAGTGTAGTGTATGTGCAGATAGAAAAGTGCTTGGTTGTCTGAGTGGAGCCCGTTGTCAAAGGTGTCGAATAGATTTGGATGGTGAGTTGTCGTTCTGCTGGTGCGTCTGGTGTATGAGGCTGGAAACTGAAAGGTCACAGCCGCACACACGTGGTGATGATCGTGGCCATGAGCTGTCCGAGACACTACGTTCGCGTTCAGACCGAAGAAGAGCGGCACATTCTGGTGTCCATTAGCAATTGTACACTCGCTGTCGGCTGGACAAGAGTAGTGCGTCCAGCCTCATGCGACTTTCCTTTGTGAGTGAGAATGCACCAGAACATCATGCGAGGCTTTCCTCTATCAGGTCTCAACTTCAATGTGGATGGATACACTCCGTCTAGTGCGCAGTCATCGTGAAGAGGACGACGGTCGCAGTACTGCGTCACGATAAGCACATGAAGTTGTTCCACTTGCGAGAGCACAATCAAAACGGATCTTTGCTTACATTACACAGCTATGAGGACGTTGAGACGAGCACTTAGTCGCGGCGACGATTGCACTTCTTCGTGGTTAGGCTCGGGGTCGCCTCGCTCACAACTGGCGTGGCCATGGCAGCCGTAGGTGCCGCAGTGGTTGCTGCTGGAGCCGCGGTGGTTGCTGCTGGAGCCGCGGTGGTGGCCTTTGGCGTGGCGCTGGTCACGCTCGGCGTGGTGCCGGAGCCAGCTGCGCTGCTGCTCTTGCCACCCTTGAGTCACACGCAGTCGATGTACACCTACCACGGGGCGCCGTGCACCGCGAGCCAGTAGAGCGAGAGCTTGTCGGCGCCCGAGCACTTGGAGACGTTGATCGAGATCGAGTCCGAGTCCGAGGAGTACTTGGTGCTGCAGTTGACGTCGTAGGCGATCTTGTTGCCGTCGCACCAGACCTCGCACGGGCCCGGGTGGAAGAAGCCCGTGCTTGATCGCCGCCGGGAGCGCCTCGCGCTTGGCCTCGTCCTTGAGCGTGTAGCCGCAGGTCTCGTCGCCGCCGTCACCGAGCATCACCTGCTTGGCTCCTTGAACGACTTGTACGGCGACTTGGGAAAGTTAACTGTCCAGTACTTGACAGCACCATCGGAGCCGTAGCCGTACGTCGTGCCGTCCATGGGGCCCCAGAGCAGGTTGTCCACCGTGCTCGAGTAGCCCGTCATCGGGTACTCCTTGGTCCACACGGTGGTCGGCTCCATGATGTTGCCGTGGCCCTGGACCATGGTGGCGGGCAGCGCAGCGAGCAAGAAGTGCATCGTGCTGGTGGAGATTGGAGGAAGGAGGGAGGCTGCGGATTCAGAAATGATACTCGTTGGCGAAGGCGTTTGCAGTAAACACTCGTTCCTGGGGCACATGACAACCGTCAGCTGGTGGCCAGGAACACTGAATACAGCGAAGCACAATGCTGCGACTTGCGCTGAATATATGGACCACTTCAAAAGATCGCCAACTTACCATGAGCTACTACAGTCCTAACACGACAAGCGACCTTCTGTTTTTGTTTCGGGTCGATACGCTAAGTAAACCTAGAGCACCTGACAACCTCGTATTAGGCTTCCCTGGGCACCCGAGCGCGAAGAGCCAAGGTGAGCTTGTGTTCGTTCTTCATGAAGATGTTGCGCGCGGCGTTCACGTCTCGGTCCATCGTCAGATTGCAGTTCGAGCATTGGAAGACCTTCTCGTGCGTGATCTTGTGGTTGATTCTCCCGCATCATGAGCACGTCTTCGTCGTGTAGTGTTCTTCACACTCGACCATCTTCCCTCCGGATCGCTTCATCTTGTAAGCGAGCATGCAATGCTCGAATGTCGAGCCTCCAGTCGATCTAAACAATGGAGGCACCATCAGCACAAAACTTGGCTCGAGCACCCATTCCGTTGATTCGGTTAATCACACTCTCCTGGTGACGCAAGCTTCAGCGAAAGGTCAGTGCGAAATAAAATCGTGCATGCGAGTGGATAGGACCGACATTTTGCGCAAAACGCTTGAGGCGTCGCAGAAAGATCTTGAAGCGTCACTCTTGCATCTTCACCTCATGCCTTAGAGCCAGCAGCACGTTCAGTGCCAGGCCGAGTGGGACGGATGACATGGACACTGTCCAGACACAGTGTCTGAGAGGTCTAAACGCAGTGTTCGCCTGTTTCTATTCATGCTGAGTACCACTGAGTACCACTCTGTATAAATGGTACTCGATTGAGAATTTGGGCTCCGCAGGATTAGATTCTAACCAGCTGGCATCTTACCTTGCTTGCAAAAAATAATTTTATGAGACATACCCACTTTTATAAGAGCTTAGGTTTAAAAACGAAAATTATCTGACCACAGTGAGATTTCCTGATTTGTATGGGTTTCCAGACACTGTGTATAGACAGCTCGGGACGACATGCACTGAGTTTGTGAAAAGTTCGACACTATTGAGCATTGGGCCGTGCAAAGTTGATAGTGGTGGTGGCGGATGCAGTATTCGTAAGCTATAATAAATGTATCAAGTTTATACAGAATGTAATTGTTTCTACATATGCAAACGTTTTCTGGTTTCTTTCTATTCGCTCGGATATTGGTTTACACAAGTATGTGTTTTAAAAGGGGTTTGTAGTAGGAAAAAAGAATCCGCCCATCAGATTGTGCCACGATCACAAAAAAGATCCAATCAGCCGCGCTCTTCTGCTCACGCGCGCAAAGGTGACAAGTCATAGAAACTATTGACACCAGACACACCCACTCACAGCTCACTGAACCAGAAGAAGCTCACATGGAGAAGCCGCTGCCGCATGGTGCTCCAAATTCTCCCTCTTCTCTCTCTATTCGCGACCAGCCAGCCAGGTGAGACTTTCGGCCGGCGGGAGGTTTCATCTGTTAAGTGTGACCATCACTCTGCATCAAGGAGCTCAGCTGCTGACCCGAGGGAACCAAGCTCTCTGTCCACGTCGGCATCCTCCTTGGCCGAAGCAGTTGTCGATTGTCGTTCTGTTACGACTGCAACACCACCACTTCACTTGAGACTTTCTCTCTGGCGAGCGTGTCGTGCCTGCGTGCCCGTCTCCTTTGAACAAGCAGTCAACACCTGTCGGCCTCGCCTCACTCACAATCCAACAGTCAGTTTGGGTTTTTCGTGCGCAGACGAGATTACGAGTGGGTGAATGTGCACTTTCGTCTTCCTTTCTTCCCGCTTGCTCGCTGTGCAATCGCCAATCGCCAGTCACTCGACGACTTTCTCCACCGCGCAGCCCACCACAGCCACCAACCAGCTTGGACTTGGCGATTTATCGGTCTCACCATGTCGAAGCGCTTCGCGAACCCGTTCCCGCCGCTGCAGCTCACGTCCGAGGACGCGACGCAGCTCGAGGGCATCGCGCACGCGTTCATCCGGAGCTCCATGGAGCAGTACGAGCACTTCGCGTTCGACAAGCTGTACGAGGTGGACGAACGCCGCTGGAAGCACGTAATGCAGCGCGAGAGCGTCAAGGTGTTCGCCGAGCGCCGCGAGAGGGACATCCTCGCGGGCGTCGACCTGCCGGACGCGCCCGTGACGGCGACCACCGGTGCGGACCTCCCAACGCTACTGCTCTGTGGGACTATCGAGGGAAAATTGGACGACGCGATCTTCGGGTACGTGTGCCCCACTCTCGACTGGATGCGCATCAAGACGTCGTACATCGACGACCAGCTCGTGGGCTCGGCCGTGCTCGAGACGCTCGTCCGACCGTCACCCGACGACCCGTTCCGCTCGCTCACGATCAAGTGGATCGAGAAAGGTCGCCCCCTCCACGTACGTGCGATCTCTAAGAACCGCGACTTTGTCTATATGGAGTCCACGGGTGTGGATACGCTGTCAAATGGCGAGCGCATCGGTTACCACTTGATCCACTCGGTGCAGTTCCCTCAAACTCCGGAGCTCGACACGGTCGTGCGCGGCAACATGTCAATCAGCGGCATCTACCGCCAGCGGACGCACAACCAGGTGGATGTGTACATCCGCGGCGTGCTGAACCCAGCCGGTGGGCTCATGCGCTCGATCGTGATCAGCTCGGCGGCGCACGCGCTCGTGTCGTCCTGGAAGTACATGCACTGCGCCGAGATGCGCAAGCTCGCGTGGCTGCTCGGGCAGCGCAACTCGGTAGTCGTGCAGCAGAAAGACGTGGTGGTCCTGGGGGGCAACACCCCAGGCGCCGGGTCTTCGTGGAGCTGTTCCACCTGTGGGAAGAAGCCGTCAACTCTTTCAAATCTCGTGTCGCGTGCCAAGAGCAACAGGTCGACGTGCAAGATCTGTCTCGAGCCGCTCTGCTCGGCCTGTAAGCTCAAGCATAAGCTGAGCTTCATCACCCAGGACCAGCGGCTCGTCCAGTCCGAGATCACGTTCTGCGTCAAGTGCGTGGTGCAGGCGGCGGCGCTGGACGCGCTCGAGATCGCCAAGGACCAGCTCGTGGCGAGCGCGCCGTTCACGTGGAAGGACACGTACGCGAGCTCGACGTCGAGCTCCGAGCTGTCGCCCAACGGCTCCGAGGCGCCCGGGCATTTTGATTAACGTTAAGGCCTACGAGACAGAGGGTGTGTGTGTGTTGAGTAGCAGTCAAGTGGCGTAGCGTGAGTTAGTTTGTGGACCCTGTAGCAATAGAATCAATCATAAAGCGTATAAATATGAGCACAACCTGGAGAGAGAGAGCGTTGCGCGAAGCCTGAACTTCGTAGTGATCATCAGCCAGGCTGTTAGTACCAGGCTGGCTGCTTTGTCGGCACTTGAGACTGACTGAACTGAGATCCATAGCCTCGAAGATGAATCCTTGATGGGGATGCATCTTTGGAGTTAGGATTCTAGGATCCCAAGCATCCTCGTGAAATGCCGTCTGTCTGCCGCCGAGCAAATGAAGAGCGGATCCTAGCATATGACTCATGACAAAGGTGTGGGCAGTGACTTGACGCATCGATTGACGAGACGCGAGAGAGAGAGAGAGAGAAAGAGAAAGAGAGAGTGTGTGAGCTCGTCTGCATACAACACCACGCTTTGCTGTGAATGTTTCCCGCATGCGCTTATGAAATATGCTGTTGGATGAATAACTTGAAGGTTTGCATGCGTACGAGGGAGGCAAAAACGCGTTTGGTAGTGGTTGCGCTTGCATCGCGGAGATCCATGACTACTATGGCGTCAGCCCATTGTACGCGATCAGCGAAGCTCTCATCAGTACCGCGACTAGGCCCTTGAATATTAAATGGCTGCTACGACAGCGTCCATTCGAGGGAAGCAGCGATCAAGTGCGGAGCATTTGCATCCTCCCTCCACGCCGTTAATATGGTTGAAGACGCTCAGAACAAGGTGAGCAAGGTCCACACGAACATCGATTCTCAGTCTCGCCATGCAATCCATCAAGTACTGACTGTAGTGGGCGACTCATCAAAGTATTCCGAGCACGCCGCTCTCTCTCGCACCGCAACAATAATTCTCATTGAAGAAGGTGGTTGAGAGTTATGCTTACATAGAGTATGCCGAAACAATGCATTGGAATTCTTTTGTAAAATCTCAGAAACATGAGGTCAGTCTAGATAATAGGCAGCGCCGACCCTGGATTGTGCGGCTGCTGGGCATCACTTGCACTTGGGCACTGGCGTACATCCGTGCGTCCGTCGCAATCCATCCATTCGTCGTCTTCTCCTTCCCAATCACACCACTGCTCCTCTGACTATTGGTTGCCCAACGCCGGCCGACGACAGTAGCGTTGCATTACAGCTCAAGAGCCCACTCTCTCCAAGTGGATTGTTCACCTGCGGTCCAACACTCGCGCGTGTGCGTTGGATTGCACAACGCCAAGGTGCTCAGCAGAAACCAGTACCCACACTCTGGCTTGTCAACAGGACCAGCGCCCTCATCTTCCCGACACAACACGCAGCGTTTTCGTGTCGCCCGCACGTCACACAGCCACAGGCACTCGGTAATTCGTCTGCTGCTGCGAAAAGCGCATTTAGTTCGAGACGCTCACTCGCTAATCTCAGAAGCTCCGCGGGATGAGTCGACATTTTGTGAATCCGTTCCTGCCGCTGCAGCTGACGCCGGAAGACGCGACGCAACTCGAGGGCCTCGCCAACGCGTTCGTGCGCAATGCTATGGACCAGTACGAACGCTTCGCCTTTGAGGAGCAGTACGCGGTGGATGAGCGCCGGTGGAAGCCCGTGCTGCAGCGCGAGCACATCAAGGCGTTCGCTGAGCGCCGGCGGATCGCGGGCTCCACTGGCTCGGGACTCAACACCCACGACGATTTCCCCGATGTGCCCATCACGAACGCCAAGGACCTGCCGGTGCTGCTGCTCTGTGGCACGATCGAGGGCTCGCTGGACGACGCGCTCTACGGCTACGTGTGTCCGACACTGGATGCCATGCGCCTCAAGACGTCGTACATCGACGACCAGCTCGTGGGCTCGGCAATCCTCAAGACTCTGGTGGAGCCCACGGAGAGCGACCCGTTCCGCTCGCTCACGATCAAGTGGTTCGAGAAAGGTCGCCCCCTTCACATACGCGCCGTTGCCAAGAACCGCGACTTTGTCTATATGGAGTCCACAGGTGTAGATACGCTATCGAACGGCGAGCGCGTGGGCTATCACCTCATGCACTCAGTGCACTTCCCACAGACCCGAGAGCTCGACACGGTCGTGCGCGGCAACATGTCGATCAGTGGTATCTACCGCCAGCGGACGCACAACCAGGTGGATGTGTACATCCGCGGTGTGCTGAACCCAGCCGGTGGGCTCATGCGCTCGATCATCATCAAGTCGGCGACGAACGGGCTCATGTCCTCGGTTCGGTACATGCACTGCGCTGAGCGCAAGAAGCTTGCGTGGCTGTTAAGACGGCGCAGGGAGCTCTTTAAGGCCCAGCGCGTGGCCTCGGAGATCTCCGAGAGCGTGGTATCAACAGCAGCAGGCTCCGCCGAGGCGCATCAGTGTTCGTATTGTGGCAAGCGGCCGTCGGCGTTTTCGGTCATGACAAAATCGTCGTCGTCGTCATCAAGTTCCAAGTGCCGGGTCTGCCTGCAGCGCGTGTGCTCGTCCTGCCGAGTGCGCAAGAAGCTCAGCTTCATCGCGCGAGACCAGCAGCTCGTGCAAACAGACGTGACCTTCTGTGTCAACTGTGTGGACGAGGCCGCACATCTGAACGCGCTCCAGGTGGCCAGTGACGAGGTCGTGAACCCCGAGACCGTGACCTGGAGCAACGCGTACGCCCACTCCACCTCGTCGTCCTCGCGCGGAGACGAGCTCTCGACCACGAGCTCAGCGACAATGGCCAGCGGATTCTAAGTTGTGAGTTGAATGGAGTGAGAGAGAGATTGTAAAGTTATGTAAAATAATAACGATGTTCGTCGTGAATTTGTCCAGCGGCCCTGAGGTTGTAGCTGACGACGAAGACGACAACGATGAGGTCGTGGACGACGAGTTGCCACTCTCGCTCACATACTGAGGCTCTAGCGCGCATGCCACACAAGCTTCTTGCGTTACACGAACCTGGTTATGGCACTGTATGTGTCGGTCGTCGTGCTCGGGTCCATGATGCCGTGCGCATACACTCGGACCGACTGCTGATATCGCCAGGCAGTTGGCGATAGATGCCGCACACGGACAGATTGCCGCGCTCGAGTGGTTGAGGCCTGTAGGTTTGTAAAACTACAGAACATCCGTGGATGAGGCTGTGAAAGCCAAAGTGCTCAGCCGCAGTCGTGCACACGACGCCCGTGTCGACAAACTTTTAGTTGTTCACGAGCTAATGCATCCAGGGGACCTGGTCGTTCGTTCTTCAGCCCTTTGATCACGAAGCACTTCGTGGCTCAGCGCCTTGAGTGTCTTGTCAACAGTGGCATAGTAGAAATAGCCGGCCGCGAGCGTCACAGGTAGATCAGAGGGCGCCATGGCGCGCTGCTGCTACTACTGACGGTAATCTACCACTTGCACTGCGCGAACACGCTGGGACTCGGTCTTCCAGACGCGCCTGTCGGTGTCGCCACCGGCACGCTCGCGTTCAAGCGGGCTCGGGAGTTCGCTCACGTGCTAACTGTGGTCTGTGTGATGAGGCTGTGGCCTGGAGCGCCCATGTGATCCCGACGCATGCGTCAGGGTGGTTGATATGCGTGCGAGCAACTCTTGGAGTGTCGTGTTGGGAGCGATTTCGAACCACAGCCAGCGAATCATGAGGACTCCATCCTCTAGAACATGGCGGGCCCCGAACTCAATTGTGTCTCAGAGGAACGTTTGGCGGATGTTTCGTTGAGGCCCATGATTCCCAGTTCTTGTCCAAGGACGAATCGTTCATCAGCCCCATGCTGAGCGATGTCGCTCCGACAAATACGAACTCAGCTAACTCGAATAGTAGGTCTAATCCCTACTCTACCCTAAAAATAGGCTAATATACCTTCCGCTGGCCTCCCGCCACACGCGCACGCAATCATCGAAATAGCTCCCTCGAGCATACAAAATCAAGTTAATAGCGTGCCGCTAATAGGAGAAGCCATTGCGAATCCGCCTATATTGACAACAATAATACAGCCGTTTACCCCTTCCAAAGAGCTTCAAGTAGCAAGTAGTAACCATCTGGATACCCTCAAAAGCGGTACCGGTTTCAATAGTGCAGAAGGACAAAGTTGGGGGAGTAAAGTTCTCATACATTTTGTTTCTGCAATTACTTTACCTCCCACATTTTGTATCCATTTTGACAGGTAGAGCACTTGCAGGAACAAATGTATGAGAACTTACTCCCTCTTTCCCCCTGTCCTGTTTTTGTGCTCGCAGATACATGGACTGGATGGGCGATGATGATCGCCAATCGCGATGGCCGCATCCATCACCTCACAGTCTACCCAGTCGCAATCAGCGACTTGCTTCACGCTTCACGCTTCAGACTTGACGCTTCGCACGTAGTGGTGTGGCTGCCGTTCAGTCGAACAGACTGCTCTCTCCACGCGCTTAGGCACCGCTGCCTGCCAAGCGCTCCATTCACATCGCATCTCCATGAGCTCCTCGTCGCGCACGCGGTTCACGAGCCCGTTCGCGCCGCTGCAGCTCTCGGAGCCCGAGGCTGAGTCGCTCGAGCAGCTCTCACGCGTGATCTTGCACAACTACGTGGCGCAGTACGAGGACTTTGAGCGTGAGCGCGACGGCAGCGACGACGTCGACGAGCGCGTCTGGAAGCCCGTCAAGCAGCACGAGGACGTGCGCGTCTTTACGCAGCGCAAGCAGCAGCCGAGCAGCACCGGCACCGTCGCGACGCTCAAGCGCGCGCTCGCGAGTTTCTCCAACAGCGGCGCCGTACAACCGGCCGAGCTGCCCGTGATGCTCATCATCGGCACCGTGGTGGGCACGCTGGACGACCTCATGTACGGCGTCATGAGCCCGACGGTTGAGACCACACGCGTCAAGACGACGTACGTGAACGGCCACGTGGCGGACGTGGCGATCCTCGCGACGCTCGTCGAGCCGACACAGGAGGACCCATTCCAGAGCCTCGTGATCAAGTGGCTGCAGAATGACCAGGGCCGCGCGCTGCGGCCCGCCGTGAGCAACCGGGACTTTGTGTACATGGAGCGCACGGGCATCGCGTACACGTCCGCAGGCGAGCGCGTGGGCTTCCACCTGCTGCACTCGGTGCACTTCCCGCAGACCCACGAGGTCCAACCGTTCGTGCGCGGCAACGTGTCCGTGTGCAGCATCTACCGCCAGAAACCCTCGAGTGGGGGCCACGTGCAGGTATATCTACGCGGCATCCTGGACGCGCGCGGCAGCATCATCCGGCCGATCGTGATCAACGCTGCGGCCGACATGTTCATCTCGGTCTGGAAAACCATCGAGTGCTCGCATCGCAAGAAGACGTTGTGGCGCCTCGTGCGCAGAAAGCAGCAGGCGAGCGTCGATGGCCGCGACAAGAAGGGACCGGCCTCGTTCTCAGACGATCTGGGCTCGTGCGTCACGTGCAGGCGCACGCCGTCGATGACCGGTGGAATGCTCACCAGCGCACGGAGACGCAAGTGCGCACTGTGCACCAAGTACGTCTGCTCGTCGTGCAAGATCAAGAAGACGCTCAGTCAGGTGACGTCCCCGACGGCCAAGCTCTGGCAGCGCGAGCTCGCGTTTTGCACCACCTGCTACAGTGACGCGTGTCGGTCCGACGCGTTCGCGATCGCGCAGCAGGAGCTCGCGTTGTCTGACGCGGCCAAGGAGCTGGACGTTAGTGAGGCCCTGAGCGTCGGCAGCGACTGCTACTCACCCACAAACTCCGAGTGAGCTCTTGATGAGAGCTACGCCCGCAACTACTATCAACGAACTTTTGAAGTACAGTAACTAAATTGAGCTCGATGCGAGCAGCTCAGCAAAAACCCAATCGAAATGGAAGAATCCTGGGATTTTATTTTTGCCAATCATTCGATTTGATCAGAGCCGAGTACGGTACTGCTCTAGCAAGGGTCAAAACTAGGAGAACGCTGGACCCTGAAGCCGGAGAGCTTAGATTACCCTAAGGGTCACAGATCTTCTTGGCAGGCATCGCGCAAGCCTCGGTCGGTATCGACTCGCGCTTCGGGAGCTTTGTGAACGTCAGGCCCGGGTCCGAGCTGCGCATCGTGATCCGGTAAGCACCGGTGCTGCCGCCGCGACTCGAGCACGTGAAGAGCTCTGGCGTCCGCTGTTGCTCGACCTCGGCGCCAGCGTACGCGTCTGCCTCCTTGAGCGGCACGGAGCCGATCGCGACTACGTATGAGCCCTTCTTGAGGAACGTGCGCAGGTACGGGTCTCGGTAGCTCACGGAGCCGTCGTCGCGGCCCGAGGTCACGTCGCTGTCATCCTCGATCTTGAGTGCGCGCGTCGTGCCCTGCGCGAAGAGGTATAGTACCGGGTCCACGTACTGCGCCTTGCAGTCACCGTTCACGTCGTGGTACGTGCCGTCGTCCGAGATCTCGACCGAGAGCACGTCGAGCTCCACGTCGGCGTCATTCATGAGCGTGAACTCGATCTGGTCCACGCTCACAGACAGCACTGGGTTTGCATTGTCACTACTGTTGGCCGCTTCAGAAGTCTTTTGAGTGACCTGAATCGAGCCGTCGAGCGTGAGCTGCAGCGTGAGCACGGCGGGCGCCGCAGCCTCGGTGGGCGTGAACGCGGGGAAGTAGTCAGTGTTGTGTTTGTCACCCAGGTCGATCGCGTTGTTCGGTAGTGTGCCGCTTGCCTGCAGGTCGCTGATGATCTGCACAGACGGGATGCCCGTATTGGCGCAGTACTGGCCGCAGTGGTGCAGCGCCACGACGCCGTGGTCCTCCGAGTCCACGATGGGCGCGCCCGAGGACCCGCCCTGCGTGTCGCCCGTGTACGCGTACCCGAGGCTGTCGCAGCCCGAGGCGTTCGTGTTCATGATCGAGAGCTTCGTGGCGAAGTCGTCGAACATGGCGATGCGCTTACCGTAGTAGAGCGGGTGCTGCGGGATGTAGATCTGCTGGCCCACGCGGCCCTGCGCGGCCTTGAGCCGCAGGAAGCCGTATTTCTCCGTCAGGTTCACGTTCGTGTTGAGCTGCAGCAGCGTGTAGTCCAGATCCGCGTTCGTGTGCACGATTGAGGCTGCGATGGCCTCGATCGTGCCCTCGCACGCACCCCACTGGGTGCAGCTCTTCTTGCACACGTCGGCATCAGCCATGAACTCGACGGTCAGCGACTGGGCCTCGCTATCGCTCTGCACGCAGTGGTGGTTCGTGATGAGGTGGCCCTCGGAGCCCAGGAGCCAGCCCGTGCAGGCTGAGTTCTGCCCTGAATCCTTACGGATGAGCAGCCGCGCGACCGCGCGCGAGGCCAAGTACGCCTGCTTGTACTCGTCATAGTAGCATATAGCCTCGACCGAGTTGTCTTGCGCGCACGTGGCCTCGATTACCTGCGTGATGTTGCGCGAGGCGTCCACGAGGCGGTAGTTGTAGCCATCGGCAACGAAGCCGTAGCAGTGGTTGTCGGTCACGGCAGCCTCTCTGGTCGATGTGTCGAAGCGTCGGTACACCTCGATGCGCAGCTCCTTGGCCTTAATCACGGGCGCATAGACGTCCTTGTGCAACTCACCGCTCGCGAACGAGGCCGTGAGGTTGAGCACCACGTCAGGCGTGTCGAAGTCCTCGACGCCGCGCAGCAGCATGGAGCTGCCGAGCGGCAGCCAGAGCTTGGCGAAGTGCAGCGAGAAGTATGCGTACGCCTCGCCTTTCGTGAGCGTGAACGTGCGGAACGGCAGCTCTTTCTGGCTCGCGTTCACCTCGTAGAAGGACGTAAGGAAGTCCGGGCAGCCGACGCTGAGCTGCAATGAGCTCGTGTGCTGGGACGTGCCGTTCACGACTGGACTGGTACTAGCGACCTGTTGAATCTCCAAGATCGAGTCTGAATGCACGAATCCGAGCATCAGCGCCGTCGTGATGAGGATCCTGAGACCGAGGCGCCGCCACTGGGTCGCTGAGCTTCGGCTATTGAGGTTCATGATGTGGAGGTAGGTACTTGAGCTGCTAGAGGTCGACTGGACGCCTGGACCGCGGTGCAAATTGCTGTGTGGGACGACTCGCGCGCATTGCGTCTTCACAGCCCCAGGTCCATGGCCCAGGAGCCCTATGAAGCGCTCATGAACGGAAGTCGCCTGTAGGATAACTCGTGAAAAGTGCGAAGTGCGTTGCGCTCGCGTTCCTGCTAAACTTGGGGTGCGAGCGACGTGCCTGGGCTCCATTTTCGCACCCATGCGGTCCCTAAAAATATGATCTCAGGTCCCTGACAGTCACACGCCTAGCGAGCCTGAGCCTCCGCGTAGAGCTCGGAGCCGTCCAATGGCGTCACTCAGGTCTGCTTGCTCCATGGGATGCTGCAGCCGATCCGATCAACTTTAGAAATGGGTGTATTTCAATCGCGCGGACCTGCACTTTAGCTCCAAGAATACCTCCGTCAATCCAGTAGAAAGGTGATCGATACGTCAGCTCAGCAGATTCTCTAATACTGGGACTTCCACTATGTAATAGATCATAGCGTATTTGAGCCAACCTGGAGCTGAGATGAGAGTTTCAGGCCAAGAAACCATGCGTGCGAGAGCCCAGTAACTAGATTGCTGCGAAGTCTGGAGTTAAATTCTCCCCGGGTGGCGTGCGGACTCACATAGACACACAGCGTTAGGCGTCCTTCTGCGGCAATCTTTGAGCAGCTCGCGAGAGCACGCAAAAGTGAAGCTGAGCTAGTCAATTTGGCTATCAGGATGGATGTCTGTCGCGCGCGACATACCTGCTGTAGCAATGCAGCTTCAGATGTGTTGATGGAGAGTTCTCTTCACGAGCTGAGCTGGTCGCCCGATCCGATTCTTCCAGCTTGCTACTCTCTAGGAACGGGTCTCGCCTTTTCAACCCTCCACGGTGGATTTTGTGACCTCAGAATGACAGAACCTCGACTTGAAATCGGAACAACTCTCGTGAGCTTCTAGATTTGCAACCTGAGCTCCACATGAATCGACGGTACTGACGTTTCGTCTATTTCACGCGCTTGCTTGAATGATCTCGGCTCGCATCACGTGTGTCGCACATAGTTCGCTTGTTATTGTCTCCACGTGAGTCGAGCGCGGACCACCGCCGCGCGCAGGATGTCGTCCGCCAGGTCCGCGGCGCTCTTTCACAAAGACTTCCACGACGCCCGGGCGGCTCGCTCGCTCAATGTAGAGCCCGCAAACGGAGAGACTACCGCGCACGCGGACCTCGAGCTCGAGGGTCGCTGGGGGATGCACCAAGTGTAGGATGTGGTAGCCGATGCAGATTAAGCCTTCGCTGCCATCATCAGAAGAAACCTGGGGCATCTGAGCGACGCGCCCCGTGGTCTCTATGCAGACAAAGTCACGGCTCTTCACGAGCGTGCGCACGCGCGATGGTCGGCCGTTCTCCATCCACTTGACCGTGAGTGACTGCCACGATCTTGGTAGCGTCGGCGAGGCGATCGTCGCCAATACGGCGGCGTCGAACACGTGGTCGTGCACGTACAGGCTCATGAGGCACATGGCGTCCAGCGCCGCGTTCACGGTGCCAAGCATCATGTCGTCCAGTGAGCCGGCCGTCATGCTCGTCACAAGCACCACCGGAAGGTCGTCATTTTGAGATGACTTGTTGTCTGTGTTTGACCTATCTATCAATCAACGTCCGATTCACCCATTCATAACGGTTAAAAGTCGTTTCCGGTATTATATGTGACCGATTACATTCCAGTATTGATTTTGAATTAGTATCAGAGTTTAACTTACTGGGAATTAGTGAGCGAGACCAGGTCGCTCCCGGCGCTCGAGGTCTCGATGATGACCTCGCCCACCTCGGCCGCCCCCGCGAGCTCCTGCTGCGCGACCGCGAGCGTGTCCGAATGGCACACGTCGTTGTAACAGACGCCGCAGAACGAGTAGCTGCGCTGCCGCAGCTTCGCCGTTGGGGACGCCACCTGACTCAGCGTCTTCCTCACCTTGCACGACGAGCACACGTACCTGGCGCAGATCGCGCACGTGCGCTTGCGCTGGTCTCGTAGCATGCTGCCGAGCTTGAGCGGCACTTTCAGGCAGATGGTGCACGGTCCCAGCTTGTCCGACGATGAGGTTGACGATGCTGAGGATACTGAAGACTGGTTCTCACTATCCTGTTCGTCGCCGACCGACCGAGACCGCTGAGCCCTGTGCAGCCGCCACATGAGCTTCTTGCGCTGGCCGCACTCGACGTATTTCTCCGCGACGGTGAGCATGTCGGCGGCCGCAAGGACCACGATCGCGTGCAGCGCGCTGCCGCGCGGGTCGATCGTGCTGCGCGTGTGCAACTCCACCTGCTGGAGCTCCTTGTTGTCGCGGAAGATGCCACCGATCGTCATATTGCCTCGCAGCGTACCCGGGAGCTCGTGGGTCTGTGGGAAGTGCACCGAGTGGATCAGGTGGTACCCCACACGTTCGCCTGTCGACGTGAACGCGATACCCGTGCGCTCCATGTACACAAAGTCGCGGTTGTTTACGGCGGGTCGTAGCATAATGGGTGGCCCGAGATGCCCCCACTTAATCAGCAGGCTCTGGTACGGATCCTCCTGAGTGGGCGTCGCTAGTGTCGCCAGCACGGCGACGTCGGCGAAGTGGTCGTCGATGTACGAGCTCTTGACGCGCAGCACCTCGATCGTCGGGTTCACGATGCCGTACATGACGTCGTCCAGCGCGCCGGGTGTGGTGCCCATGGCGAGCACTACGGGCAGGTTCGGCGTCACCACGGCCTCGCTGTTGGTGTATCCCTCGAGCGCGCGTCGGACCGCCGAGTCACCGCTGTTGCTGTCGCTCTGGTGGTGCTTGCGCTGCTTGAAGATGCGGAAGTTCTCGCGCTGCTTGACGAGCTTCCAGACGCGCGCGTCGACGCCGCCATCGCCTTCGCCGTTGGCTCGCGCGCGCGCGTATTCCTCGTACTGCGCCATGTAATTGAGCAGAATCATGCGTGAGAGGCCCTCGAGCGTCTTGACGTCCGACGTCGAGAGCTGCAGCGGCGCGAACGGGCTCGTGTACGTGGGGCTCATATTGGCGGAGTGCGGGCAGGCAAGCGGGCGAAAGCCGTTCTGTGGGGTACCACGGCAGGCGTTAGGCTGCCTCGTGTGTGTGAGCTCATTGCGCAGACGAGTAGATGGCAACTTGAGATGGTACCTGCGGGCGGATTGTCGTGGCATTGAGCTGCTGGATCGTAATGTAGGACTTGTTTGACGCTAATGTAGGGTTGGAAATGTGGTGACTATGTCCTTACATAATGGGTTGCAGTTGTTTATGTGTAATACAGATGTACTGTGCTCAAATATGCTAAATAAATATTTGTATGCTTACGTGCTTAAAAGTACAAATATCTTATATAAACATTTCCTTGGTTTCAAGGAAGGGTAATCGAGGTCATCTTTGTTTCACGACATCAAATGCGTGCATCTCATCAACGCTTTTATGTCCGATTCATCAATGTTTCTCCGCGTCAGTTCCTTGAATGTTTGTCATTTTCCTTGAGCTTGTGTCAACTCACTGTTTAAATCCGTAGAGATCATACATTTGCAGTAGAGGAGCCATGTCTTTCAAATCAGCAAGTGTGGCTCCCTCGAGAGGAAAGAGCGCGCACGTTACAGATGCGAGCAAGCCATAGCTGAGACCGTCTGACTGACTGATCAATTGAATGTTTACTTTGACTGCACACGAGTCGCCATCGCTCGCTCGAAGCAGCGTTCTGAGTGCGCCGTGTCGAGCCGACTTGACGTGGATTACGACAGCTTGGGTCCCAACTGTCGCCCCAGCGCGAGCCAACTGCAAGACAAGTGCGGGTCGAAAGAGCTGCGTGCGATCCGAGGTTTTGTAGCGTGTATGTTTGTAAGGCGCGCTGTGTTGTACGTGATGGAGACCCCGAGTCCTTGTGGGCCTTGCCGGGGATAGTTCACGTATGCGTCGCCTCCATGGAGACCGAAAGTCCCAGGTCTCTCGTGCGGATCATTAATTCTCCATCACGTCCTGTCGCTGGTGTGCTCTTGAAGCACATTGCTGATGAAGTCGGGTTCAAGTCTCGATGGATGCTAATCTTAATAGGACATCAAACCCTTGTGCCAGGCTTGAGCACCACTGAAACAACTGTGCTCAGTGCCTAGCTGCCGGGGCTCAGTCAGTGGATCCGAAAACTTGGACTTGAGACGAGATGTGAAGAACCCGCAAGGCGACGAACTGACGTTGTCGACTTGTTTGCGACGCTGGAATATGAGTATTCTTTATGGTGAGCCTCACTTGAAAAACGCGTGAAGAAATGGCTACAGACGCACTGATCACTGGATGCAGAGAAGATGAGAGAGAGAAGCGCAATGGCGTCAGACCGAGCCTGGCTGCTGCAGAAGCCTCACCGGTTGGCTCGTACGGGCTGACGCAACACAGGCATCAGGCCAGGTGATGAACTAATTACCGTCTGTCTTGTTTACTGAGCTGTGCGGTCAGCATGTTAAACGCATTGCATTACGATCATCACGTTGGCCAGCACAAGCCGGCCATCAGAGCGATGAGTATTGCATCACGGCGCATTTGTCAACTTCGAGGTAGCAGACAGCCGTAGGGTGAAAGACCTATCCAGGGTGTGCGGTTTGCGGAATCCTCTCTTGGAGCGGTTAAAAACCGTTGCAGCAATGATGCTGACTTAACCGGTTAAGTTGGATGCCATGCCTCCCAGCGCTGAGCGTCTCGATCGTTTCCTTCTCCATCGTCTCCGAGAGCTCCAGCTGCGCGACCGCAAGCGCATCGGAGCAACAGACGTCGCCGTGTCACGCGTCATAGAACGCGAACGCGCGCTGCTGGAGTTTGCTCGTGAGCGACAGCACCTGACTGAGCGTCTTCTTGGCCCTGCACGACGATCAAACGTAATGTGAGCACAGCGCACACTTGCGCTTACGTGGATCCTTCAGCACGCCCCCGAGCTTCATGGGCATGTGTCTGCAGTTCGTACACGGTCCCAGCTTGTCCGTTGATGCTGATGCGAATGTCGACTGTTTATCCGACTCTCGGTCTTCTTCAGGTGTGCGTGAGGCCTGCCGCCGCTGGTGCAGCCGCCACATGAGCTTTTTGCCGTGCGCGCACTCGATGTACTTGCCGCAGAGGCGAGCGTGTCGGCCGCCACGAGCGCCACCAGCGAGCGGGTGGCGTTGACCCTTGGATCGATGATGCTGCGCGTAGCGCTCGACGTGATTCGGCTTCGGGTTGTCGCGGAAGATGCCACAGATCGACAGGTTCCTGCACGGACCCCGGGAGCTCGTGGATCTGTGGAAAGTGCACCAAGTGGATCAGATGGAAGCCCACACACTCACCTGTCGACGCGAACGCGATGCCCGTGTGCTCTATGTACACAAAGTCACGGTTGCTCGCCGCGGATCGCAGCACGAGACTCTGTTCGATGTGCCCCCACTTGATCACGAGGCTCTGGAATGGATCTTCGTGCGTGGGCGCCACGATCGTCTGCAGCACGGCGACATCGGCAAAGTGGTCGTCGATGTACGCGCTCTTGACGCGCATGCTCTCGACCGTCGGGCCCACGATGTCGTACATGATGTCGTCCAGCGTGCTGCGGTTCACGCCGAAAGCGAGGATCGCGGGCAGATCGGATGGCAGCACGGCGCCGCTGTCGTGTAACGCGCGAGCGTGCGTCGCAGCGACGAGTCGGCGCCGCGCTGGTGCTTGCGCTGCTTGAAGATCGCAAAGTCCTCGCCGCGCTTGAACAGGTTCCACATGCGCTCGTCGATCCCGTCACCAGGCTCATTATTCGTTCTGGCGCGCGCGCACTCGAGCTCCTCGTACTGCGTCACGTAGTTGTGCAGGATCAGACGCGAGAGCTTCTCGGCCTCGCAGAGCTGCAGCGGCGCGAACAGGCTCGTGAACCTCGTGCGCGATGCGGAACTCGTGGACGGCAGCGAGGCGTCTTCCGCTGGGAGAGCGCTGTGCGGCGTGTGGAGAGCGCTCATTGCGCCTGCGGATGCGAGTTGCGATGTGATATCGTTTGGAATGTGAATTCAGAATTGAGTTGCGAAGCTTTTTGGTCCTATAACAAGATGGCCGACCAGCTCACAAACGCAGCAATGGATGCTCGCAGCAGCGCTCAGGCTCTGCTACCAACGTCCAACAACCAACTGGGTGGCGCGCAGGAATTCCTCGCCAACGACATCGGTCATTGGCTATCCAGCTCAGAAATTCATTAACTATATCTCCTCGATGGGTGCGATTGTCGTGGCCTCGCGTCTAGATGTTCCTACGGATATTGGTCGATCACATCTGTTGCATCCTAATATACCTCACTAAAAAAGAACGCGAAAGCTGACGTCAGAATGAGTACCAACGCCGGCATCACAGGCGATGAGAGGTTGGAATTGCGTGCATCTCTTGTGGCGTTGCTTTTGCACGCACAAGTCGTCCAACTGACGGTCGACGAGCTCGTGCATGCGGTTGAGGTTGCTGAAAGTGGAGCTTGCACAAAGCGAGGCCACAAAGTTGCTGCGTTCATGTGGACTTCTCTGTCCATAGACGAGATTGAGTAAATACGTTACACGCGCTCTACTCCAAGAAAACTCAACAAAGCAACATCCTAAAATTGCGCGCCTCACAAACACAAAAAACACCCTAAAATTGCGCACTAGGTCTCCTCATTTCATATTTCAGGAGAAGAGACTCTCGGCAAGCGAGTCGACGCTGAACCTGCTGAACCTCGATGAGGTCTCCGAGTTGGTACTCGTGAAGAGCTCGCTGCCGAACGTGTACGCGTCCACCGCCGCGAACTCTTGCTGCGCGATCTCAAATGCGTCGGCGTGGATTGCCTGCTCGAAGCACGCCGGGCAGAACGCGAACTCGCGCTGCAGCAGCTTGGCCTCGGTGGACGTGAGGTGGCAGAGCGTCTTGCGCACCTTGCAGTTCGAGCAGACGTACTTGTAGCAAAGGCTGCAGCGCCGCCGCCGCAGGCCGCTTAGTAGGTTAACCGTCGGCGGTTTGTTGCATGAGACACATTGCTGCTGAGGCTGACTTTTGAAACTCTGAGGTCCCAAGGTGTCAGTAGTACTGCTGCCGCCACTGAGGTATCCGCTCTCGCCTGTAGCACTTGAGACCGAGCGGCTGCGCATGCGCATGAGCCACGTGAGCTTCTTGAGACGTGCGCACTCGACGTACTTCCAAATCGCGATGAAGACGTCGACGGCCGCGATGACCACGAGCGACCGCATGGCCAGTCCACCGGGGTCCAGGATGCCCTTGAAGAACACGTCCACCTCGTTTGGGTTCTCGGGTTTCTGGCGGTAGAGTCCGCACGCCGACATGTTCCCGCGCACGAGGCCCTCAAGCTCATGGGTCTGTGGGAAGTGCACCGAGTGCAGCAGGTGGTACCCAATGCGCTCGCCGTTGGACGTGTGCGTGATGCCCGTGGCCTCGATGTAAATGAAGTCGCGGTTGTTCACGGCTGGTCGCAGCAGCAGCTTCTGCGAGTTGATGACCCACTTGATCGTGAGGCTCTGGAACGGGTTTTCGAGCGTCGGGCTCGCGAGCGTCTCGAGCACCGCGATGTCCGCGAGGTTCACGTGAATGTACGCCGTCTTGACGCGCATCGTGTCCAGCGACGGGTTCACGATGCCGTACACGATGTCGTCCAGCGTGCCCTCGACCGAGCCCACAACGTGCACCACGGGCAGGTCGGCCGACGCCGGCGTGCTCGCAAAGCCGCTCTCGCTGGGCGTCGGGCTCGGCAGACTGGCACTGCTGCTGCTGATAGCGCTCTCTGCCTGTTGCTGTGGATACTGGGAACTCGCACTGTCTGGTAGTACGCCTCTCGCCATCGGCCCCCAGTGATGCTCTCGGTGGTGACTCCTGCTCGTTGTCTTTGGCTTGCGGCGCCGACGTTCGGCGAACACGCGCACGTTCTCGCGCTGGCGCATGAACTTCCACTTGCGCTCGTCCACCTGACCTCTCCCGCGGCCCAGGTACTCCTCGTACTGCGCCAGATTCTTGTGCACGAGCATGAGCGCAAGCTGCTCGATGCGCTCGGCGTCCTCGCGCGAGAGCTGCAGCTCTGGGAACGGCGACGTCCACTTGGCGCGGCCCATTCTCACGCTCTGCTCAATCGACTTGTGTCTTGTGCTATGCTGAGCGCGAGGGCGACAGACGCAAACTGAGCGACTGGATGGATGGGCGGCTGCCGTCAGTCTGTCGTGAGCAAGTGACAAGCGGGAAGGTGACGGGGAGGGAGGAAAACGACGAGGAGCATCTGCCCAGGTTCCTGATTTTTCGCTTCAAGCCCCTAAAATTGCCGGCTGGCTCCTAAAATCGTGACGAGCGGGAAAGGCGTCAGCTGACTGTTGTATCTGTCACGAAATGTACTGTTCTGTTTATGATAAATACGCATGTGTTTAAATCAGTTCTCTTTATTGTCCTCTTCATTTGTTGATTTCTTTTCTCTAAACTCAACATTTTTATAAATCTGCATCCAAAAGTGCGACCTTAAGTCAATCTGTGACGGTAGCTGTGTATACTTGAACTGATTACACACCAGGCTCAGTTGCACCGGACACACTCGCAAGTTGCTCACCAACCTAATCGACTGAAGACCGACTGTCTCTTAAATCCCCATCGACAACCATAGCGGATGGCTCAACGCGATGGTCAAGTCGCCTGTCCAGGTGGCTGCCCATATCACTACATATATCAGTGATCGTAGTGCTCGAGTTATGCAGTCGCCCCGTTGTTTGTGTGTCGCCAGCGAGTTGCTACGTGAGCTGCTGACGCAGGCAGTGCTTCTTCCCACTGGCGACGATGATGACGCTGGTGCGGCAGATTGCGAATCGAGAGAGAAGATGGCACTGCTGTCAGTCCTGCCGAACAAACTGCCGTCAGTCGCGGCGCAAGTGATCAGCAATCGCGAATGCCTCCGTCACGGGCACAGTTCACGACTCGAGTCAATTTGAGCTGGTGCTTTGAGCTCTCCTGGCGTCACCCTGACCGGCGTCGTACAGTGTTGTGGCGATTTCAACTGCATTGCATGCGCACACCGTTCGCGATTGACGAATGTGTCGCAGGTAGGCAAGTGGCTTTCACCAGCAAAGTTCATGGACTGCTTGCTGGTCGTGACGGTGTATGAGCTTCACCACGCATGGCGCACAGTACATGGCCTCCAACTGACTCATCATCTGAGAATGGGTACAATGTAACGGGTGACTTGTTCAACATGACTACACTTCTGTGCCGCTCTCGTTAGATTCATCACCAGAATTCATAACGCACTGGTCATCGTACAGCCACAGAAACCAGCGCCACTTGCACATCTATCACAATGGTTTCCAAAACATCACCCGCGCACTTGGTTTCTATTACACTAGCTGCACAGCTGCAAGCGTCTTCTTCTACACGTCACAACACACACTATCACTACTTGCTCGCCTTATGAGATGAGGCTCTCGGCCAGTGGGTTGTTCAACGTATCTCGGTCGCTGAGTGAGTCCATGCCGACGAGAAGGCGCTCGGACTGGTTGGTCGAGAAGAGGTCACCGCACGCGGCGAACGGGTCGCTCGGCGCGAACTCGCGCTGCGCGATCGAGAACGCGCTCGTGGCCACGGCGTCGCTGATGCACTGGGCGCAGAACGCGAACTCGCGCTGCCGCAGCTTGCTCATAGGCGCGCTTACGTGGCTCAGCGTCTTCTTGATCCTGCAAGCTGAGCAGACGTACTTCCAGCACAAATTGCACTTGCGCTTGCGCACGTCGCCCAGCATACTCCGGCTTAATGACGACGGTGCCTTGTCGCATGAGGCGCAGCAGCCCACGTCGCTCGCCTTGCGCGACCGCAGGCGGCTCGAGACCGAGAGATCCTCGTTGTTGTCTTGCTCGCCGCCCGAGGTGCTCGCACTCGAGAAGGACCGCCGTACGGTGCGCAGCTTCCACGCGAGCTTCTTCATGTGCGCGCACTCGACGTTGCGCCAGGCGGAGACGAGCGCGTCCGCCGAGGCGCTCACCACGATCGCGCGCATGATGTTCCCTCCGGGGTTCAGGATGCCCTTGACATACACGTCCACCTCGTTCGGACTCCCAGGCTTCTGAATGTAGATGCCGCACACGGACATGTTGCCACGCACGCGACCCTCGAGCTCGTGAGTCTGCGGGAAGTGCACCGAGTGCAGCAGGTGGAAGCCGATGCGCTCGTTTGTGGACGTGTGCGTGATGCCCGTGGTCTCCATGTACACGAAGTCGCGGTTGCGCACAACCGGCCGAAACATGAGCGCCTGCTCGTTCTCCATCCACTTGATCGTCAGGCTCTGAAAAGGGCTCTCGTGCGTCGGCGTGGCCAGCGTGGCCAGTACGGCGGCGTCCGAGACGTTGTCGCCCACGTACGACGTCTTGAGGCGCATGGCCTGCAGTGTGTGGTTCACGACGCCGTACATCATGTCGTCCAGGGTACCGACAACGGAACCGACGACGAGCATCACAGGCAGCTCCTGCGTCGTCGACTGCTCTTGCTCTGCGCTGTCTCCCTTGTCTTCACTCTGGGAGCTTCTTGTGGTGGTGCTGCTGCTGTTGCTGCGCTCGGCGTACACACTCACTGCCTCGCGCTGTTTGACGAGCTTCCAGCGGCGCTCGTCCACCACCTGCTGCTCTCTAAATTCTTCATACTGGCTAATGTTCTTGCGCACGAAGACGTCCGTGAGGTGCTCGAGCTTGGCGACGTCATCCAGCGGCAGCAGCAGTGGCGGGAACGGGCTCAGGAACTTGGTCTTGCCCATGACTGACTGGTTACTGATCTATCGGAGCTCTTCGTGTCGGGAGGAGCTCTTGGACAGTGCTTGTGTCGGGAGGAGCTCTTGGACAGTGCTTGTGCCGGCGAACGAGGAGGAACACTGCGACTGGGGAGAAAGCTGCCTGCTGTCTGCTGCAGTGGCGCCTCTGAGCTGAGCAGATGGCCGTAGAGAGTACGAGGGAGAACGAGGGCGTTTTGCTTACCATTGAGGTCATCGGGTTGTTCCTGTTGTTGACAGATGGTCGCAAGAGGGCATGCCGATTTGACTTTGGAAACAGGTACCTGTATTAACAGAGGATTAATTGGTATGTATACAGGTATTTGTGGGTAGTTTTTTATTTAGTTAAATAATTTTTAACAACGTTTAATTAATACAAAGGTTTTTATGAGGTTGACAGGACAGGATAAGACACTGCCCATCATGGATTGCAGGTGAATTATTGAAATGCTTTTGGCCACCATGTCTCAAACAGACGTTTCGATAAAGTATTTATTTTATATATCCGTGCAGTTACCCTTCACCGCAAACATCCCCTATAACAACAAACGCCTCTTGTCCTGTATGTTCTTCAACGTTTCAGATCCGCAACAAGTCTGCGCGTACTGTTACACAAGATCACGGTACACTGACCTCACCTCCCATCTCCCCTGACTTGGACAGACACACTGCGCCAAAAGTGAAAGCACAATGCGCCCACTCATCGCAAACGCTGATCCATTCCCGAATGGATATGCATCAGCCAGGCATGAAGGCTCACACCAGCCTTTCTACTCTTGGAGAAGGGAGGGAGGTCTCAGGATGTCTCAAAGTGCACCGAGTAGTCCCAAGCCAAGTCGCAGGTCTCAGGTCGGATGTCTGGGCGTCAAGACCTCCAAGTGCCTTATTCTTATAGGACCTCTATCAACAGTCGAGTAGATCTATGTAACGTCACACGAACGCTTAGGACGCGCCGATCTCCTTGAGGCGGTCGGCATACCGCAGCGTGTTGAGCGTGTGGTTGCAGCTCTCGGACCAGGGCGAGACCGTGGCGATCATCACGGTCTTGGAACTCTCGGACGTGAAGCTGTCGCGCAGCAGCTGCGTGAGCTTGCTCTGGCGGAAGGGCACGTGGCCGGCGCCGCGGTCCAGCGCGCGCACGCACTCCTTGAGCGCCAGTAGGCTCTTGTTGATCTCAGCACCCTCCATGCGCGTGTTCTTGCTGTAAAATGGCATCATAAACCCAGAATGCATCATTAGAACCCAGGTTCTACCACAGTACTCAGTCGGGTCAAAGGCAGAACTTACTTGTCGCTCTGGGTATCGCAGGCCCGCTCGCTGCCGGCCAGGTCGACCATCGAGAGCCGCGCGAGGATCGTAGAGCTGCTCGACGTGTTCGGGTAGAGCGTGATGCGCAGCAGCGCATGTGAGCGCGACGAGTCGTCGTGCACGGCGTTGGCGCTCGTGGCGCGCGAGTCCTCGCCGTGCTTGACGAGGTCCAGGAGCTCGTCGGCGCTCGAGATCATAATCTCCTTGAGCCCGAGCAGCTGCACCGTGCCTTCGCCATCCTCCATGAGCTGCAGCCGACTGCGGCCGTTAAGCAGGTCGTTCACGTTGTTCATGTAGATCTCGTAGAAGCTCACGCCGACCAGCACAGGCGATGAGGCTTTGTCCCCAGTGCCCGTTTTACAGCAGGTGTCGATGCGCTCAAAGAGGTCCGAGGCCGCCTGGCGGTAGATCGACTTCATTGTGTACGTCTTGCCCGAGCCCGTCTGGCCGTAGGCGAACACCGTGAGGTTCGAGTGGGCACCGCTGCGCGTCTCGAGCACGCGGTCGTGAATCAGGTACGGGATGAGCGGCCCCACGGAGTGCGCGTACACCTGCGAGTTGTCTTGAAGCTCGTCGAAGACACCGTCGAAGCGGAACTGGTGGTGCTCGAGCGACTCAGTGCAGTCCACCTTGAGCTTCGGCTCGTGCAGAATGAGCTCCTGGCGCCGCGAACTCGCTGGAACCACTGCCGCTGTCGCTGAAGACTTGGCTTTGCCACCAGCTGCAGCCGCGACGAGATACAAGCAGGAGACGATGTCGTAACCCTTGGCCTTGAGCTCTTTCTTGGACAAAGGGCGTTTGCGCACAAAGACTGAGAGTCTGGTCGTGGACGTAGCGGGGTCCGAGCCCCCAGAGTCGATGTTCTTTGTGAGAGGCGGTAGCGCTGTTGCTGTCTTCTGTTGCTTCTGAAATGCTGGCAATGCGTCCCTGTATCTCTGAATCAGGCGCCGGAATTTGTACCCGATGTCGTCGCCATGCTCCTCGAGTTCGGTCTGGATGCGCTGCTTCTCCTCCGCCTGCTGGGCGCGGCGCTCGTCACGCTTGCGCTGGATCTCGGCGAGTGCGCCGAGCACCGATCCCTTGGGCTTGGCTTTCGCGGCCGCGGCGTGCTGCTGCTTAGTCTCTCGAGTCACATGTTGCTGTGTTTGAGGTTGCTGTTGTGCCTGCAGTCGGGGTTCGCGAGCCGCCACGGGTTGTGCCTTGAGCTGTTTCACTGGGGCTTTGAACGACTGGAAGTCCTCGCGCTCTTCGCGATTGTAGTAGTTCTCTCGTGGTGCTTGTGAGGCTTGCGGCTGAGGAGAAGCGTCCTGAAGCGGGACCAAAGCCTTGGCGTTGCGTCTGAACTGTGGAGCGCTGGGCTTTACGAGGCTTCTCTTGTCGTCAAAAGAACCAAAGTTCGCGAGTCCGTTGTCGTCACTGTCGTTGTTGGTCATCGCTGCATCTTTTTCGTGAAGGTGGCTGCGAGACCGCAGTCCACTGGGCGGCCGCACACTCGCAAGTGAGAGACTGGACGGTGCTGGGACGGGAGTCGTCGGGCGTCGTGGAGCACCAAGTGACGCTGATAACGACCGATCTCCAGGCGGGGGAACTAGCTGAGCGTCTGGCTCATCGTCGTTATTTGGCTCAGAGTTGAAATTGGTCGTGGCGACTGGCCTTGAGACTGGTTTCCCCCTCTTTGCGAACGGATTCAGCAGCGCACGCACTTTCCACTTGTTCACCTGGGGTGAACCACCATAAGATGACGACTCGCCAGGATCGTCACAGTCCTCGCTGTTGTTGTTGCCATCTTCGTTCGCTAAACTCTTCTTCCAGGGCCGAAAGAACCCGCTCTGCTGCACCACGACAGCCGTTGGCGCTCCTCCTAAAGCCGACGAGTCAGCATCGAGAAAGCGGTGAAGCTTGAAGCGGCTCTGGGTCTCTTCTTCCGCCTGGTTCGTTGCATTGTTGGTGGGTTCGCTGAACGTCTGGTCGATAGTCTGGGGCTCTTCAGGCTCGCTGCCTGGCTGCTGGTGAATGGAAGTAGAAGCGATGGCACCAGGATTACTAGGCTCTTCTGCTTCTTGCTGCTGGTTCTTGGTTGGTCGTTGGTTGTGTAAAGATTGGAAGGAAGGTTGTTTCACGAATTGGGGCTCTTGAGGTACGAGCTGCTCCTTGCGAAGTGACGACGACGGGAGTTCGTCGCCTAGAGCTCTCAGCGGTAACTCAGGAAGCTGTTGCTGCTGCTGTCGTACTGGTACATGAGGATGTCCTTGATCAACGCTGTTGTTGAGCGGCAGGCGCTTCATGGAGCCGAAGTACGATGGCGCCTTCTGCCACCCGCATCCACCAGACTCCTGCTCATTTCCATTCCCTGCCGATGCTGACGCCGGATCGATCTCTTCGCGACTGTACGAGTTGTAGTGGCGGTTTATAGCAGCTGACGACAGCGGCATTGGGGCGTACTGTTGCGATTGCTGGTGATAATGGGATGGCTTCATTTGCTGCTGCTGCGAAGAGCCGCTGCTCAATGGGTTCAGCGCCCACGGGGGAAGCGTTGGTAGTGGAGGCGGTGGGCGCTTGTCGTACCCAGAGCCCTGCTGCCAGTCCTGACCTGCTGATACTGCTACGTATGGATTCGACAGCGGTGTGCTTGCGAGTTGCTGGTGCAGCTGCCGCAGCGAGCCGCGGCCTTCCATGGCCAGCTAGCTGTCTCGATCTGGCTGTCGTTCTCTCTTCGTGGCTAGTTGAGGTTCGCCATACACTGCTGCTGCTCAGTAGAGACGACGGTCTTTGCTCATCATTGCTCACCTCGACGGGTGTCGTGAATGCCGAGTTCAGCAGCTCTTGCATTTGCTTTTTATAGCGCTTGGCGCAATTTTGAAACCCACAGCAGCCTCAACTAGGCACCGTGAGTTCTTCTTGGTGGAGGTGAGCGAAACTGCTGACTTGTTCAAGACCTGGGATGTGCGTGTGTTTGTGTAGGTATCAATTAAGTTCCCAAGTCTTTCTATTGGGATGCCCTACCTCTACGCGTTGATCCACTGCTGTACCTGGGCGTCACTGAGCACGTCCTGGTTTTCAAAGTCAAAGCTCGCGACCTCGAGGATCTTGATCACACCGTCGCACGCCGAGTCAAAGACCGTGATGTAGATCGTGGGCGCGTCCACGGGCCGCGAGGCAAAGTTGTCGCCGCCGGGCGAGACCACCGCGCCGTCGTAGAAGTAGTAGTGCGTCGAGACTTTGTCACGGCGCGCGTTCGTCTCGATAACTTCGGCGATGTCGAGCTCGCCGCAGCCGCCGATTGCACCCATGCCGCGGCAGTTGCAGCCCGAGTACTGGCCGCTCCAGAGCACCTGGGCGTTGAGGATCCATATCGCGGGCAGGTCGGGCGTCTTCCCCCAGGGCATCTGCACTTTCGTGACAAAAATCTTCTTGGACCCGCCCCAGCCGTGGTAGCTCCATGTGCCGTCGTGGAATCCGGGACAGTCATAGGTGCTGCAGGGCTTCCCCGTCATGATGTTCACCTCCACGCCCGTGTCGATCCCTGGGCCGCCGCCGACGAGCGCTGGGTTGGATGCCTCGGCCAGTGTGCCACTGAACGGCTGCGGCGTGGCCGCAAAGGACATGCCGTCTGAGGATGCGAACCCCTGTGGACCGCGTGTGCTACTGTAATCGATGTTCTTGTTGTTCATGAAGACAAGGTTGCTCGCCGCCCCGCCACGCTTGTACCAGGACACACGCTTCCATGAGGTTGTCGACGACGTTGCTGCGGTATTGGTGCTTCCCAGGTACACTGCGATGTTGTAGATCTCCATGGGACCACGGAACACGAGTGACACTTCTTCGCTGAGCGGACCCACGTGGTTCTTCATGTACACGCGACTTCGTTGGCAGTTCGTGAGGCCCCAGGTCATGTCGTACGATCCCGCGACGTTGCCCGCATACTGGTCTCTGTAAGCGTAGTTCGCTTTCACGTACGCACTGCTGCCCACGCTCGGGATCAGGATATCATTCGACGAAGTCGATGAGCTGGTCGTGGTGCTTGATGAGCCTGATACAGTGACAGCGCTGCTGTTGGCACTGCCTGGCGGGCAGAAGACCACGTCGAATTCGGTCGTATCCGGACAATCATGCGTCTTCCAGTCGTCTGCCGGGTACTGGTACGCATCGGGGCATCGGTCGGCGAGGCAGTAGACCGCGAGGCAGTTGTAGCCGCTCGTAATCCACTTGGGAATGATTGCGATTCCGACGTTGAAGCCTGTCTTACCCGTGTACGCGCGGCACTCATCAAAGCCCTTGCAGTTATCGGACTACAAGGCAATCTCGATAAAGTCAGTCACTAAATACAATACCAAGCGATAGCGAACCAAGCCATGCACGGGTCACACTCACTCCGGGGGACACGATGCTGATGTCGTACCAGGCCTTGCCGTCGTTGCCTGGGATGCTGAACTCCACCACTACACGGAGAATGTACGTAGCCACACACACGATCAGCTCTTCAAAGTGTCCAGCCATGTGTCATATATCGAATGGATGCAACGTACGCGTGGCCTGGTCGCTGGTCCCGTGGCGCCACATGAGCGACGGCCGCGCCACGTTCTGCACGAGCGGTGGGCCGCCCGCGGGGATCACGATGAGGTTGACATTGTCCCACAGCTGGATGTCGTTGGTGCACTGATTCTTGAAGTTGATCGTGGTCGCGGTCGAGAATGCGGACGACGACGCTAGGGCGGCAACAGCAAGAAGCAGTCGGGTCGGAGATGTCATGGCTTCGCTCTCACTCACGTTTTTATCCCTCACGTTTCCCAGGGAAGTGAGACCTGATTTGGGCAACGAAGCGGCTCCAGCGCAACTTCTGAACTCGGACGACCGACCAGCCAGCTTTCAAATTGTCAGCGTCGCTTCATTTCTTGGGCTGTGTGACCTTTCAAAGAGCCCGCGATATCGTGCGTGGCTCGTTCGCTTGTGAATCTTGGTGGATAGGTACTGCATTCTTTCTCGGTCGAGACGCACGGTGGTCTTACGTTTCTTGTCATCGGAACTGGACACGGTATCAAATGCGACACCACCAAGCGCGTTCCTCTCACGTGCTCCCTGCTTGAAGATCCTACGAACTAGCGCCTGCTGGAGACGAAACCACCACCACGAGACGAGGGAGTTTCAGCGCTTGATCCTTTTGTATCTTCACCCTTCCCGACCGACTGACCCACGCTCTTGTGATCTCATTCGTCTAGTTGCCTTGCAGCCCCCCAGCAGCTCCGATCAGCTTCAAGCCCACGTACGTACACAATCCCTCGGTAGTATGTCGAGACGCAGCTGCTGGATGCGACCTTCATGCACCTTTCTGGTGGCTCTTGTCGTGCTGTTGGCCCTCGACGTGGCGGCCCAAGTCGATAACGAGTGCAGTAGTCGGTGCGATACGTCCTTCGACTCGTGCATAACGCGCAACACGGTGTCGAAGGAAGACTGCCGCGTTCTCAAAAACTGCAACAGCAGCAACACGAACTGCGATGAGGCGTGCAAGCAGGCGTGCGCCTGGTGTGACAACTACTGGGGCCACTTCATCGAGAGCGGCTGCGACCTCGACCGTATCACATGCTATTCGAGATGCTGAAAGAGAGTGACACGGAAGAGGCGTTCATGGTGCGGCATTACGCACTTCTCCGCTGGTAGCAACTGCATGTAGTCCACGCGTCTTTCTTGATTCTGGTAATTCTCCAACACGAACTTCGTTTCCCACTCACTCGTGTAAGCTCGCCAACACACCACACTCGACATCACAGTCGTCATCGGAATACGGCACGTGCTTGCGCTTCATTGGTTGTATCCACTTGCGTCCGCTGCTGTTCTCTTGATCGAACGCTTCAATCGCTCTCTCTTCATCATCGTCGTTGTCGTCTTCATTCTCGCTGATGTCATCATCGTTGCTCTCGTCGTCCACACCCGAATGCCCTTCAGCGTCATTCACACCGCCGTCCAGCCGATTGGAAAAGATGAGCTTGCTGCGCAGTTGGAAGCTGTAGAGCCAGCCGTTTGAGAACGAGCTTGCGCACTTCTCGTCCAACGGGCTGGGCACGCCGTCGGCGAGCATCGTGTCGCGCAGCAGCTCCGCCTTGGAGCGGATCAGCATCCCCGTCAAACGCATACCGCGGCGCTCACAGTGGTTTATCCACAACACCAGCCTGTGCTTCAGCGAATGCGAAAGCCTGGTCTCCACCGCGTCCGCGGTCTCCTCGGATTCCGCACGGCAGCACTTGAGCATGTCCGAGACGCTCGACAGCGCGGGCGCCTTGAGCAACTTGAAGCGTGCGGCGACCTATTGAGAGAACTCGCGCAGCGACTTGCCGTCGTGCGCCGTGTGGTGCGCGAAGAGCACGCGCTGCTGCTCGCGCGTCGTACTGCGGGGCGGCATCGAAGGCGTCTTGTGCTTGAACTGGTCCAAATGTATAAATTTTGTGGCAACTGCAGCACTCATTGCTAACAATGAGATGAAAGCTAGCATCAGGTTTGTTTGTGCTGTTGTTAATGAAATTATATATTGATTCCTACGGGTTATGCAATTGTTGAGAGGATAGCGCCATTCTCAACAATTGCCTCTGAGTTCCTTCCGCAACACAGATGAACTCTGGTGAAAGCACACCACGGCAAGCAAACATTGGCAAGAGCTCTTCACTTCGAGTTTACTGCCATGCAAGACACACCGAGCGCTACATACACAGACATACGACACATATACAGAGACGCAGGCACCTAAGAGCTCAGGAGCACGATGGAAGTAAGAGAACCTAGACGCGGAGATTGCGGCGAGTGTGTTGAACAACCGAGGTGCTGGAGGCGCCCGACGGGTTGCCCGACGATGTGCCCTGCACCGGGTTGCGGCCAGTCGAGGTGGACGTACTGGTCGAGGTCGACGACGACGCTCCGGACGCTGGCTTCGGAGCGCTAGCTGGAGCAG
>JAASGT010000289.1:0-31721 GCA_023334315.1 Globisporangium alternatum | reverse complement strand
CTTTGGTTATCGAGATACAGCGTTTGCAGCAGCAGTCGAGCAAATCAGACGAAGACGATGAGACTAGAAGACGGTTGGAGAGCGAGATCGAGTGCCTGACGACTGAGCTCCAAAGGATGAAGGACGAGTCAGAATCAGTTCGTTCCAAGGCTCAGGAGCAAATCGAGCAGCTCATTCAGCAAACCGAACTCGACAAACGAGAGAGCGAGGCTTCGTGGCAATCAAAGCTAGAGAACGAAGTCAGCAAGTACAAGTTGGCGGCGAACCTCGCCGAGACCGCTGAGCTTGAGGTCCGCCATGCGCTCGAGTGTCTCATGGAAGAGCGCGATGCCCTTGCCCAGAAAGTTCAGACAATGGAACGAGCCACGCCACGAAGTAACTCGGCGCTCTCGGAGACCCGCGTGGAGCTGCAGAAGGCGAAGCTGAAGATCGCGACACTCGAAGACAAACTCGCTCGCGGAGAGAACAGCCGAGCGAAGGACGTGGACAGCAAGCTCGCGCAGCTCTCGGCGCGAGAGCGCAAGTCAACCGAGGAGCAAAAGTGCGTGTGGTGATTTATCAGCCACAGGTTGCAAGCCTTACTGGGATATCACTGACTGTGTAGGTTGCTGTCATGCTATGTAGGTTACTAAAGAAGCAGCGAAACGAACTCAGCGCGGAGAAGAAGGAGCTGCAGCTTGCGTGCCTCGCCTTCGAGCAAGAGAAACAAGCCAATGCGGCCGGGTTTTCAAAGCTCCAGGACGAACAGCGCCTAATCCAGCAGGTCGTACGGATGCTGGTTCAGCGACTCAAGCTGCAGCTCGCGCTGCTGTCTATCGTCCCAGCTGAGGTGCAGGGTCGCGCAAAGGGGAACGCTGCGAGCAGCAGCCACCGCGACCTCAACGGCTCGACGCTGAACGAGTTCCTCCACAAGTTCCAGAGTCAGCACGTGGACAAGTGGCGAACCATGCACTCCAAGTGGGAGCAGCTGCAGCAGGAGCTCGACGACGCTGACTGGCAGCTCGTGCACATGAAACACCGCCTCGAGGAGCTCTGTCTCGAGGACCAGGCGTCAGGCGCCACCAGACAGCCAGCGAAAGCCCCTAGTTGCGGTATGAGCACGACCAGTCCATTCTCCGATGCGGTGGCTGCTGGCAAAGACACGGTGCCAGTCGCCGAGCAGCTCAAGACGAGCGCTTCCAGTCGCAGTCTCTCGCCTCCAGCAGCACACACACAGGACAAAGTCCAACTCGCAAGTGCGCTCGCCAAAGGTGATCGTGAATGGCTTGAAAGTTGAGCCAAGGGGTGACTCGTTTATTGACGATCATGCGTTGCTGTGTGGTTCTAACAGTGGAAGAGCAGGAGACGTTCGCGCTGGCGCTCGCGAAGGAGATGAAGGCAATGAAGGAGAGCTATGAGGCTCAGCTCGAGGAACTCACACACGAGCTGCGCACGGCCCAAAAGCTGCGCATGGAGTCCACGCAGCGCCTGCGCACCGAGCTGGACGACGAGCGCAAACGAAGTCAGCACATCGTACGTTCCTCTTTGATGGCTGCATCCGCTTGTATTGCTGATCTGCGGCTGGGATGCAATGCTAACGCTGTCTCGGTCTGTCTTCATCCTCATGGCTCTCTCGTGTCGCAAAAATCTTCCCATCAAACGTCGCGGCGCCTGATAACCACTGTGCATATCGATCCACGCAGATCGCACAGCTGACAGACAAGTGCGCGGCGCTCGAGACGCGTCTTGCCGCGCTGCAGAAGCGCTTCTCGTCGCGCCAGGACCAGGAGATCGAGTTGCTTGAGCGCTACGCTGAAGCCGCTGCGGACGAGCCACTTAGACGCGAGGCCCTGCAAGCGCTCTTTGGTCTAATCTCCGCCTCGTGTCACGACGAGATGGTGCAGCGCCGCGTGCTGGAACAGGAGCGCGTGGCGAAATTGCTAGCGTACTGCGGCTCATCGTCCGTCACGGTCGAGCGCGACGACAAGAAGCAGCTGCAGTGAGCGAGCCAGTATCATCAGCTTCAAAAGCAGGAGGCAGACCTGGTCTTCACATGGAGAGTAAGGAAGGTGTCGCTGCTGCTGACGAGCGTGATATTCAAGTGTGCAAAGAAAGGTACCACTAAGGGCAGCCACAAAATTGCAATTTTGGTACCACTTATTGAGAAAAGCGAAATATCACAATGACCAAATATTGTGGTGCGTTTGGACGTCAAAATGACGCCATAAATTATTGCAACAAGAGCACCAAAGTCGCAATAATAAATATTCAATTCAAACCTGAATGTCAAAGCGCAATAACATGTGACACAATTGCGCTTTGCATGAGTTGGCAAGTAAGAGAGCGGTTGGCTTCTGATACAACGGGTCAAAGGCAAAAGCTGCAGGACAAAAGGTAGTACCATTTTGTTGGTGTCGTAGATCTTCTCCGGATTTGGCGGCGGGTCTTTTCGCTTCTGCACTGTTTTCCACAAAGCCGCGAAGTTCAAGACTGGTGGGTCCTGGGGAGGAGCACGATTCAAGTCAAACCAGACTGGCTCAGATGCCACTCGGCGGCGACACTCCACTTGACCAGGCTTGTTTTTGGTCATCCGTAACAACTGGAATTTCTGGATACCTTGAACCTTTTTGTAGTGCTCTTCCATGAAGTCGTTGAAGTTCCAAAACGGCTTTTCACGTTCGCCAAGATTGACTGCTTCGCTTGACGTCACGGTATCATCCACTACTCGGACCGAAGACTCCATGTTCGAACAAGTGAGCTTAGCTTCGAGAGGTGCTTCTTCACATTGCCAAATCCTCGGTCACAGGCGTTCTTCGTCTGTCCACGCTGGAAGAACTTGAGGTTGGCTTCTTTCACAAACCCGATCTGGACGAGGTAGGTGCAGTATTACATATGACGAAGTGGCTTGGCAAGAGGCCGGATAAGTCCGGCAACAATTTCCACGGGAATGGATGATCCAACGCGGCTCTCCGAAGTCCACGTGCATCCGCCCTGTCTCCAATATTCAGCAACTGTCGCAGGTCCGGCTCATTCATCTCCGTCGTCCCACATCAAGACTTGAGTCCAAGACCGGAGTCCCGTCACCGAAGTCCCCTCGCCGAGGTTCCCCACCACCGAGATCGCGTCACCAAAGTCAAATGTACGATCGGATGACTAAGTCGGTAGGGTGTCGGTAGACAAACAGACGATCGCAACGATTAGATGACCATGAAAGAAAGAATAGTGAGAAGGTGGGTGTTTGCGCATTTGGACGAGTCCGGAGTGCGGTGTCTGTCTCGCCCTTTAAGAAACGGTAGCGAATTTCCCTCCAACCCCACAAGTTCCTCAGCCCTCCTCCTCTCTCAGTGAAAGCAAGGTACTGTAGGTGTGTATCTGTCTGGCTGCGTATCCATTTGCGTGCATTTTGCCAGTGTGCGAGTGTACTAGTGTGTGAGCGCGAAAGTGCGTGAAAGAACCCAATACATTGATTGAGCTCCTGGCAAGTCCAGGTCTCGGTCCTCTTTATTCCTCAGTTACCAGTGTTTGGGGATAGTGACGGTATTCCATATTTTAAGTAGTGAAGAAGAAGGCTAGTTGCTTGAGTCTGTACATATTGTTTACCTAGCTTCGAAGTAGACGCCTTCCTGCCAAGGTTGTCAAACCGCATTCTCGCAGGAAGAAATAGATTGACAAGCCCGACTGTGGTCGCAACAAGTGTTTGCATATCATAAGTCGACTCCAGCCCCAGCGTACTAGGGGCAAATATAAATATCGACACAAAGAAGCATTCCCTCTCATCTTTGTTCACATCCTTGTCGATCCCAAAGACACTTGAACGGAAGTAAAGAATTGTCGCCGTACATTTCTCTTACGCCCAATTAAAAGAGCAGCACAAAAGGGTATTCAATTATGAGATACTGACCAAAGTTGATACAAGCGCGTGTATATACCTAGCTTGCTTGTGTGTGTCTGCGTATACCAAATCGTTCAGCTCGGCCCAGATAGACTCCACCCCTTAGCCTACCTGGGGTTGTTGTTGATTTACCACATCCGCTTTATCACAACTGGTGCGCGTGCCCAGATTGGGACTTGGTTACGTGAGTGTATTGTGTGACTTACTGTACCAACGTCCAAGCGTCATCGAGATAGAAGCTTTCAAGTTCGTAGTAGACAACAAAGATCTCCGGTCGCAATCGACTGCCGGGACTGTCCCGGCCTCAAGTGTACGGCAGTGCATGTCAACTCGTTGGCTGTCGATCTACGACAAGGGTGACGAAGAAGAGAAGGAATCGGAGGCGAGCAGCACCACTAGCGACGCTCAGGAGTTCTCAACTCCGCCTCCCAGCGACATTGAGGTGCCGCGCGCGAGGGAAAAAACTAGGTCTAACAAACCGAAGTTGGATCCTTCGCCCCTGGGTTTGTACCGCGCGGATCCTGCTGAGCTCAAGTTTACCCGCGAATAGAAGCCAAGCGCGAGCCAAGCCCGCGACGAAGACAAACTCGAAAAAAACTGAGCTCAAGAACAAGATGAAGACCATCACCCAGGTCCAGGTTTCGATTCCGACCGAAGTCGTGCCACATTTGCGAAACCCTTCGCGATTTAGTTTGGTTTCGCACGCCATCCGAGAGCTGACCCCGCTGCTGCTAATTCCCGACGCCGTCATCACGACAGACCGAGATCGCATTCTCGACGAAAAGATGTTGTGCCTCGTGCACTTTCGCCTCGCCTACCCAAGTCGGTGGGTGTGTGCCCAGTTTGCACGTACTGCTGGTCCGCTCAGCCGCATGTTTTTATGTCATGTGCATGGTGCATGATCGGTGGGAGAGACTTTTTTAACAAGGACTTGCTGAGGAATCGAATGATTGTGTATTGTGAGGCAGTACGTAGGCGTACATTAGGTGTATGTATTGGGGTGTACCGTACACGACACGCTAGGTACGATCTACGTGGCCTCCTCTCATTGGTCGTTATCTTTCTTGACGCGTCACTCTCGGATTGGTCAGTATTCCTCAATATTGACCAATCAGGAGTCGACCTTGTATTTGGTGACAGAATGACTGGCAATAGTCATTCCCCCCATTTTGATAATAAAAACATTCAGAGTTGAAAATAACCACAAGCGCGCAGTCAGACAGCGCGCTCAAGATACGCTTCCTCGTGAGACCACGTGTACGCAAGGTAACGGAGCTCTCACCCCGTTACAGTGTAGGCTTCGTGTACAGGTTCATCGATGGCACCAAGCTAGTTATTTGTCACCCGCCTGGTGACCTGCAGCGCGAGACATACAGCGGCCACAAGCAATTCAACAGCCTCAACTTCCAAGCCGCCACAACGCCTGACGGGATGTGCCTCCACTTCTCCGACCCAATTGGCGGTCAGCGGCACGACGCGACATTGCTGCAAAACAGCGGCCTTCTGTGTCGACTGGACGCACTCGGTGACGAAATCTACGGGAAGTACTTGTACGGCGATCCAGCGTACATCGTGAGTCGCTTCATATTTAGTGGGTTTAAGCCAGCTGTATTCCATATTAAGAGAGTGTACAAAAGAGAAAAAGAGTGAAAGAGTGTTTTAGTTCCGGTATCCAAGTCGGTACCGCGCTGCATAAAGGTCGACGATCGTGTTCCGTTGTGTGGTGATCACCCAGATCCGGCGACGCACGAAGTGCAAGCCGTAGATCCCAGGTCCCACGGGGCCGAAGTAGCCCGCGGTCGATCACAGTGTCCGCAGGAGTCAAATGGCTCTCCTGTGTTGACGTAGTGTATTAAGCCCGCCCGAGTCTTCCCAAAGTCCCGATTGTGTTTGTTTGCTTGTATGTATATATTCATCTGAGTGTGTACGTGCAACCGATTGACAGATCCGCATCAGTATTGTCCTGGTGAGTCTGAATAGTGTGTTAAGTGATCGATCAGCGTTACTGATTGTCCAAACAACCAGATCCAAACGAACTAAAAAGGGTACACAGTATTAGGCATTGATCAGAGGTTTGCTTGTGCTATCTCACAACGTTGGAAGAGCCTCGACCCTTGGCCAACTTCCAGCGAAATGTCTAAAGCTATAAGTCCTCCAGTTTTCTAGTGACCCATATCATCACACCCGGTAAGTCAACCATTTCGAGAATCATGCGAAGCAAGGACTCGCTCACCCAAATTTCCACCGACTGCCTCGCAAAAAAGAGTTGCTGTCGCCCCAAATGCTGAAGCTCGACGCGTCGTTGGTGAAGGTGATCTTCTGCGCTGAGCTGGCAAAAATGCCAATCTCTGGGAGAGTGATGATCGCGCTGGTGAGAAAGTTTTGAAGGCGAACAGTCGTCCACATTTCAGACGAAACGGCTGGCTTCACCACTTTCTATCGCACTACAATCTTCGCCAAAAGTGCGCGCAGAGCAAGATCAGCTCTGTCAACATCTTTGGAGCGATGAAGCGTTTGGACCTTCTGCGCGAGCGTGTAAGACTATTTCATCCATTAGATGTTTACATGGATGAAACAGCCTTGTACTACTTGATTGCGCCACGCACGTCCGTGGTGCTCAAAGAAGCGCCGACACTGAAGCAAGATAAGTCTCGCGTTACCATGGTCGTCGGCGCAAACACGGGCGGTACCGACAAGTTGCCTCTGGTATTTCTTGAGAAGGCAGAATGACCTCGCTGGCTATACGAGAAGCCGAACACAGTGCAGTATGTGTGAATCTCGAAAGGTTGGGTGACAGTATCTGTCTATCAAGAATGGCTCATGAGTCTAGACGTGAGGATGCAGGGAGCCGGTCGACATATCCTTCTTTTCGTGGACAATGCACCTGTCCACATCCATCGTGAGGTCTACCTCACGAACGTGATCATTCTCAAGCTGCCCCCAAACACTACAGCGTTGCTGCAGCCTATGGACTGAGATGTCATTTCATGCCTGAAGCGTCGATTTGCCAATTTGAAGACTGACGCTGCTGTTGAGCGCTTCCTAAACGGCGACAAGGAACCGTTCCAGCTCTCGTTCCTGGAAGGTCTTAAATGATGCGAAGAAAGCTGGAGCAGCATATCAGCAGACACCATAAAAATCTGCTGAGACACGGCAGGTTCCTTGTTGATAGATCGAAGATCGCAAGTATTTTGAGCAAATGGAAACTGTAACACAAGTCAATACATTGAAGTTCAAGCGACCTTTGGGAAAACCTCTATTTTTCAAAGCTCTTTTTATAGTAATAAAAATCAGGTGTGCCTTACTCGTGTGCATACCTGTAGATGCAGGAGCACCATTCCTGAATGAAGCTCGTCGGTTTGCTCGACTCGTCCCGTAACGTAATCCAGGCGACGCGAGGATGATGAGCTACTGCTGTAGTCAGCTTCCGAACGCAGCAAACTCGATACCTTTTTAAACCGATACGTTGTTTAGCAACTTTGTATCACGGATAACTGTTCAAACTAATACCTTCGTGAAAGCTATACATATGTATTTAAACAGGCAGCAAATCAAGTTAGCAATGTTGAGAAGAGAAAGGCGTGTAGTTCAATCTGAGACTCGCCCCCTCTCGCTCGAAACGGATGGAAGAAATTATTGAAGCTAAGCTAGTCTATATGAGTACATCAGCCATCAACGTAAGAATTTGTCATCAACAGGAAGCACGAAGTACTGAAATAGATAAGTGAAACGTGATGAACAGGGGTCCACCGTCGAAACAGTGGGGGCTATTTCGTGACGTGTTGTGATGTCGTCCCGAAAAAAGCGCAGATGGCTCGTCGCGTGGTCGCACTGAAGAATCCAAAAAAATGCCAGAACAAGGTGGTGATGTTAAGCTCTGATATTTTTTATTTGAGTTGTGTAAAGCGAGCGAGAACCCATGTTGGCTCGTGTCACCGTGTTTTGAAATGAACCCATAATTTCACTTGATCGGCGGTCCGGGATAGTTGGCTGATCCTTTGTGGCTGTTGCTGTGCAACTGCAGCAAATATCTGAGCGTATGTGTGTGTGTGTGGAAGTGCGGCTAGTCTGTGAGTCCTGGAGCACATGGTCATGGCCTCTGTTTTGAATGCTGTTGTGAGCTGAAAATCGTCAGAGCGCTTGTGTACATGTGTTGCACGTACTAGTCAGTAAACGAAGAATCGTGCAGCAGCAGAAACGCGATAACCTGGTCTCTTGTTTGAACAATCAGGATCATTTCTGTTCATTTCTGCCGGATTCGACGTGTCCCCTTAAGTTGCAACCGCGATTTGCAAAAACAATACTGATTTCCGATCAGCCTTCTCAAACTGCAACCGTGATCCGCAAAAACAAAAAGCAATGCTGAAGAAAAAAACTAGTAGAAAGATCTTCCTGTCTCTGCAAGATATAATTGTACAGTACGGGCGAAAAAGATGGTGAACACGTCTTTTAATTGACGAGAGTGGTGGCACAATAGACACAGCCACTGCGACGAATTCTTTTTGTGACGCGACAGAGTTTGTTAAAAGTGGTGAGCGCGCTTGTGCGAAGCATGCTGAAGATGGTGCTGACGGTGCATGTTACCTCTTACGAATTGTGAGTGGTTTGACGCAAATGTGCCCCACGAGCAAATGCAAAACTTTGTTTCGCAATGTTTGTTGTTGGTGCTTTGGCCCGTCCGTCGCACATTTCGCTCGGCCCCTCTCCCTCTCCTCCCCAGATCGTGCAACGATCTCCTCCTTAAAAAGGACGTGTCTCACGACATTTAATGTTTATATACCTATTTATAAAATGTCTGTATGTCTTGGTGTGTAAGTACCACAATCTGTACACGTATGCATTATGAAAGGTGTATTTTTGTGAAGTCAAGCCGCTTCGCTGATTGGGCCGCGTCTAAAATAGCCTCTTCTCTGCTCACTATGGTCCTGTCTCTGCCCGTGTTCTTCTCGGCCGTCTCAGTTTCTTTTTTCACACGTGGGTTTTTGGGTGATGGCTTGCCTCTCTCCCCGCTGTCACAGGAGAAGTGCTCGTTGTGCTGGTGCTGCTGCTGTCTGTGGAGCCATCATCATCAGCCGTTCATTCATTCTCGCTTTCGCCCCGCTGGCCGTCCCATCGATCTCCCGACAGCCCACACAGAACAACACCCTCATCATGGAGTGGATGCGATCCCGCGAGCAGATGCTCGCCGGCCCTCCAGCGCCCGGCGCACTGCGGCCCAACGGCACCGAGAGTACTGGCGGTGGTCTACTGGATGTGAAGAAGGAACCCGTGCCCAAGTTCGTGCTCGTGGGCGCCGACAACCGCGTACGCGAGCTCACGGGCGGCCAGCGCCAGCAGCTGTCCGGTGGTCTGTCGGCGTCGTCGTTCGCGGCGCTCTCGTTCGGCTCCAAGCCCATGTCGATGCCGATGGCCATGCACGGCCAGAGCCACCACCACTACCACAGCCAGGCGTCCAACGACGACGATTTTGCCATGACGCAAGCGGAGCTCGACGAGCAGGCGCAGCTCGAGCAGCAGCTCCAGGTCCAGAAGGAAGAGATGCGCTTCGTGTCACCGCTGCCGCGTCCGCAGCTCCATAACAACAGCAGCAGCGGTAGCCAGCAGCGCCCACTTCTCTTCAACCACGCGTACACGTACTCGGACCCGAACTCGAGCCAGCAGCAGTTCGCGAACCCACTCAAGACCCCGCCGACCGTGCCGCCCGTGTCCCCGTTCGCGGGGCTCGCACTCTCGGCGCCTGCCAAGTCCACGCTCGCGTCCTCGGGCGGCGGCAAGTTACCAAACCCGTTCCACTCGGGACTGAGCACGACGGTTGAGTCGAGTCCGCGCCTGCCGTCGATTAACATGTTCCGCGCCGGCTCGCCTGGGCAGCTCAAGATGGGCATCGCAGCCCCACGTCCACCTCCGCTCTCGCTGCGGTCGTCGTCCTCGGACTCGTTCACGACCGGCAGCCTGTCGTCGCATCCGTCGCCGTCGTCGTTCTCCTTCCAGCAGCCATACTCGCTTGCCTCGGCGAACGCATCTCCGCACGCCACACCCGCGTACTCGCAGTCGCTGCCGTCGGGCCCGTCGTTTATGCACTCGCACGAGATGCGCAAGGCGCGCATGTCATTTGACGGCGCCGAGAGCGTCAACATGTCGTCCGACGACGAGGACAACGGTGGCATGATGTTACTCAGCTCGAGCGTCGAGCGCGCCACCGGCGGCACGCGCACGGGCCGCGTGTGCCGATACGCGGACTGCAACAACATCGCGCGCTCGCGTGGCCTCTGCCGCACGCACGGTGGCGGCAAGCGCTGCTCGCACCCGAACTGCAACAAGAGCGCGCAGGCGAACCGCAAGTGCATCGCGCACGGAGGTGGTACTCCGTGCTCCTACGATGACTGCGAGAAGACGGCGCAGTCGCGGGGGCTCTGCAAGGCGCACGGTGGTGGCGCGCGGTGTAAGCACCCGGACTGTCCAAAGAGCTCGCAGTCCAAGGGCCTCTGCCGCGGCCACGGCGGCGGCATCAAGTGTAAGGAGGACGGCTGCGAGAAGTGGGTGCAGAAGAACGGCTATTGCATTAAGCACGGCCGCGAGCGCTCGATGACCTCGTGAAGCATTTAGAAGGGCGAGACGGCGAGCGAACGGGTGGATGACTTCAGGTGGCGTGGATGGATGGATGTTGATACGAGGATGATTTATTAGGCGAGCGCGCGCGGCGCGCTATTGTTTTGTAGCCGCACTGCGCTCATACATCGAGCGACCGCAGTGCGACGTGGTGGGTGGCTCCCCCATTTTGCTCTCAGAGCGCATGTACATTGCGTAGCTCTTGGGCTTTCAGTCTGTCTCTATAATGATGTACTAATTTACAGATACAACAGGGAATAAGAAAAGGAAACACGGGGAGCACTTTTGGTGAATTTGTACTATCTTTAGAAATCGGTCATGATGCAGGATGCGACTCACTTCCTGTGGTTGATCACCGAGAGCCATTGGGATTGATTGAGTGAGCGATGGAGCTGCAGGCCAAACTGCTGAGGGCGCACGTGTGGCTCTCTCAGTGTGCGGTGGGTGCGCAGGACGGCTTCCTGGCGGTCACGCGCGTGGCGGAGCACGAGACGCTCGCGTACGGCTCGCTGGACGACGACAGCCAACGTGATGCTGCGTCACGCAAGTACCGGAGCGTGGCTCTGAAATGGGCCGAAAGAGAAGACCGAGATGATATAAAGGCGTTCCAGCTGCTGCAGGACGAAGTGCCGCCAAAGCTCGAGTTCCTTCTCTTCATGCTGCAAGTGCCGGCTGCAGAGAAGGTAAACAAGCGCCAGCAGCGCATCGTATACATTGGCAAGAGCGTGCTGCGCCTGAGTGCGCGTGACGTGGACGCGATGCGCACGCAACACGAGCTCGTGTTCACGACGACGCTCGACGGAGGCCTCGGATCGCTCGACGTCAAGCTGAAGAAGAGCATAACTGTGTCAGAGAAGCAAAAGCAGCAACTGCCTGAGAGTGGTGATACTGATGTCGATGCGGATGACGTGCGCGGCTCGTTCAGCGTCAACTGGAGCTCGAGCGAGGCGCTCAAAAAAGACATGGAAGAGAAAGGTGAGCGTCCATCCCCATGACGCGCACAAGTACTTTACGTAGTACTAACGATTGGTGCCTCATACACTGTAGCCCGACTGAAGGCGGAGGGCGAGAAGAAGCTGCTACTACAACTGCGAAAGGTCGTCGTGAGTGCGCTCCACGCGACGAAGCTACGCGACAAGGAGCTGCGTCGCCAGCGGCTCTGGTGGGCGGCCGCAAAGATCCAGCGAGCGTTCCGCGCGCTCTTGAATCGCCGCCGCGAAGTGCGCGAACGTGTCCGCACAGAGCAATTGGCGGCGCAGATGGCGAAGAAGGCGCGCTTGAAGGAGAAGGTGGTCGAGCGCAACCTCAAACGCGCGCAGGCGATGCGCGAGCAGCTCCGGAGCTTCAAGACGGGACAATCGAGCTGTCCGGACAACAACAACAATCGTAGTCATGAGGTCACCACAAATGTCAGCACTAGTCAATCACATGCTGACCAGAGCCGCTTTGCGCGGATCAAGGCCGAGAGGCAGTCTATGGAACTCGCAAAGCTGCAGCGCCGGCTCGCAGAATTGGAGGCAGAGCATGCGGAAGCGATGGTGCTTGATCAGAAGCGACGCAGCGAGCGTCGTCCAGAAGCCGTTGTCAGCCACCGTCATGAGCACAGGAGTCGGCAGCAGCTACAGTCAATGGCCGCTGATCAGCAGCAGGACGACGCGCTCGCAACGCACCAAGCTTCACAGAGTGGCAACGCGCTCCTCGACACGGATCTGGTTTGTGCCATTCGAGCTCTGCACTTTGCTCAACGGAAATGGTGATTCGCACTTAGACGGATAATTTCGTACTTTATCGAATTGAAGAAAATGGCGCTGTTTGCCAACATCATCGGCGAAAATGAACTCTCCAGGTGAAGATGCGCTGTCCACGCCTATGCCAGAGATCAAGACCCCCGAGCTCCATATCAAGTGCGTTGGCCTGTATCTCCTGTCTTGATGCGTGTATGTATATTGGTGGCTCACGCTGTCTTTCTACGCAGAAACTTTGTGTGCTCGGCGAACCTCGGCATGCGCTTCGACCTCGCGAGCCTGCTGACCAAGTCGCACAAGCGCGCGGAGCTCGTGCCGAAGAAGAACTGCCTCGTGATGAAACTCGCGGCGCCGCGCGCCACAGCCATGCTCTTCGCGAACGGCAAGCTCGTGTGCACGGGCGCGGACTCGGAGGATGCGATCAAGGCCGCGGCGCGCAAGTTCACGCAGGTGATCCAGAAGATGGACCACCCGGGCGTAAACCTCATCGACTTCAAGATCCAGAATGTCGTGGGCGAGTGCGAGCTCGGCTTCCGCGTGCTCGTCGAGGCGCTCTCCTTCGCGCACAACGACCACTGCACGGTACGCACTAATGCGCATTTTTATTGGCAGGCGTCCTCGACGTGCCATTATTCATTGTCTTATGTGACTGTATTGTGTGTTTTTAGTACGAGCCGGAGCTCTACCCGGCGCTGATCTACCGCCTCGACAAACCGAAAGTCAAAATCCTCGTGTTTGTGAGCGGCCGCGTGGTCTTCACAGGCTCCAAGGAGCCGCGCGAGCTGCACGCGGCCTTCGACGCCATCGTACCCGTGCGCCATTAGCTCTCTTTTGCCACCTCTCTATCATTGTGCACCAGCAGCTAACGTCATTTTCTCTATTTGCTTGCTGAATCAGATCCTGCGGCAGTTCAAAGACTTGAAGCACGTGGAGGCCGATGGCGCGACTGACGCGGATGTGAACGGCGCGAAGAAGCAGCAGGCGGCACCGGGCGGCGACGATGAGGACCAGCACATGATGCTCATGGACGACTCGCATCTCGACGACGAATAGAAAACAAGCTTGTGAGTGCGATAGCGAATTGTAAATATCTAACTTCTTCCCTATACATGAATAAGCTTGCAGGAGCAGTCTAGTAATTGGCGAAGAAGTCCTGCTGGTACGAGGAGCGCGCGTAGAGCACGAGGAGCCACGAGTGGCGCAGCATGCGCAGCACATCTCTCTCCATAGCGTTGAGTCTCGACGTCTCATCGACGGTGCTATGATGCAATGAGGTAGAGCTCATGCTGCTGAGTAGCTGGTGGAAGGCGGCGAGGAGCTCTTCAGGCCATTCAAGATACCGCATCTGGGCGTTCAGTGGCAGCAAAATGCGCTCCATGTGACGCACAAGCAACTCGAGAACCAGGGTGAAGGGCTTTTGCAGAAGAGTACAATGCATTGCTGAGCTTTGCTGATCGCTTTGGTGCTTCTCAAGATGGCGCAGGAGCCACTCGCACGCGGTTTCCTGAAGGCAACAGATGATGGAGAAGCGATCACGAGTCAGTTAGAGGCAGATGAGAAAGCACACTCAGCAAAGCGAAGTATAGGACTTACGATGACGTAGAGCTGCTGAATCCAGCTATGAACTGTGAGCCGCTGCAGCAGAATCCCGCGCTTGTGGTCGTCTGTGGCGTGGTACCGAGTCGTACAGGCTGAGGCCTCAGATGCGCCAAAGTCGAGCTCGTACTTGAGCAGCAGGTCGTCGTGTTCAAGCGCCTGGCGGGCGAACGGCGTCCAGAGCTCTGGCTGAACGACGACGACCTCGGTTGCGAAACTGGTGCTAAGCGATTCCAGCACGTACTCTGCGTTCTCCGGTGCAAAGAAGATGCCAAAGCGCTTGAGGCGGAACGCCAGGAGCTCCAAGATGCACTGCTGCGTTTGTTGCTGAGAGCCTGAGTCGGTCGCTTTGTGGTGAAATAAATACGATTTCCCGACAATGTGGAGCTTTGTGGCGTCTTCATTGTCACCATCACTCGATGAGCCTGAAGCGGCTCCACTGAAGAGCGTGAGCTGCGCGCGCAGGACGCACATGGAGCGCGTGGCTTCCTGCACCAGCTCCAGCAGCGCGGCTTCGTTGTCGTTATCACCCAAGTGGAGATCCACATCGCTGACAATTTCATCCAGTGGACCACGGATTTCGACTTGGACTGGGAACAAGAGCTGCTCATGGGCATTGCTGCTCTTGCTGCTATTGAAAACCGCCAGACACTGCAGATCGTGAGCCACCGCGTCAGCAAAGAACTCCAGTGCCTGGGCGAACTCGCGGCCTTCGACTACGATGTGCTCCACAACCTCCAGCTCCTGCAGAAATGGGCTCGTCATCGCTACCACAGTGCTTGGCACCTGGCTGGTGGCGAATGCTGTCGCGTGATAAGCCAGCAGCGAGTGGAAAATCTGGATCGAGTACGAGCTCTTGAGCGGCTGAGGATAGTCGCTCAACCGCAACATCCCATTCTCCTTCAGCCAGTGATGCGCTGTCCACACTTGACTTGGGTCGAGAGCCTCTAGGAGAGGGCGGTTGTGACCGTAGAGGGCGTGGTTGTGGCTGCCGAGCTTCGTCAGCAGCACCAGCTTGCAGTCTTTATGAACCAGCATGTGAGGTTTGCTCTCGTTCTGGTCTGACGCTGAACGTAGCGGCCTCGCCCACACGTGCTGACGCAGCGCAAACACGCGTAGAGAGTGCGAGAGCTCGACGAACGGGTTGGGCGGCAGGTGGAAGGCCACGATGTTGAGCATCGCGCTCTCGAGGGCCACGTCCAGACAAGAATCAACAAGAAACTGCGCCAAGACGCACTCGAGCGCCACGAGTGGTGGGTACGCGCACTCGTCCACTGCGAGCTGAATGGCGCGCAGCACGTCGATCTGCTGCTCTTCCTCTGGATTATCTTCTTTCGCCTGAGCCAAAGTCAAGTCTGAACCGAATTCGACTGCACTCGGAAGGGTGTGGCTCCAAGCCAAGTCGACAAAGTCTCGAACAGCGACGCGCGTGACGACGAGCAGCAGTTCATTTACGGTCTCCAGTTGCTGAATGAGGTTTGTGAGAGAGCCGCGTTCTTGATTGTCGACCGAGCCATTGACGAAGAGCAGGAACTGGTGGTGAGCGTCTCGCCCGAGTGTTTCTAGATAGGCGTGGACACTTCTCAGGAGCGACGAGGTAGAACCCACGCGCGCTTGCTCCAAGAGCACCTCCAGTTGGCTGCTGGAGGTCTCGAAATGGGACTCGAGGGCTTCTTTACAGGCAGCAGCGTCGTTGTGAGTTTCTAGCAAGTCGAGTAGCACTTGATTTCGGAGGACGAGCGTCAGTAGAGCGAACGCAAAGGAGCTCGTGAAGCACTTCGTCCACTTGCGGGTCTCTTGTGGCGACTTGGTGGAAGAAGTATGGCGTCTTAGTCGCATGAGGACGCTGGATAACAGACTCGCGCCAGTTGGGCACAGGCTGAAGCTGCTGGAGGTGTCATACAATGACTCAGAGCGTTTGTTGGTCCCAGTCTGGGGCTGTTGTTGTTGTGCGATCGACGCTTTTTTTCCTTTGTCGTTGGCATTTGCTTTAGCAGTGGTGGCAGTGTCTTGATCTATTTGCACGCGCCTGGCGATCTGGAGAGCTCCGCGCGCACTGAGGAACAGTCCGGACTCGACAACTCGTGTCCCCACGATGAACGAGCGATTCTGCTGCTGTTGTGGAGCTTTAACTGGTTTCATGGCGCTCGTACTTGCGTTTTCCCATACAAAGTGGAGGAAGAACCGCTGTCGGGTCTGACAGATGAACCGAGACCCACTGCTGCTGTTGTTGCACGCTGGCAATGGTGGACTTGACACACTCCCATGTGCGCTACTGAAGCTCGTGATCTCGAAGCTCGCGTTGCCCACGATCGCGATCTTCATGGCCGCGATGAACGCGTTGCGGTTCGAATTCACGCTCTCAGTCGTCCAGACCTGGAGCTGCTGCTGATACTGAAGATCCGAGTCAATTGAGGATTGATCACCACCACTGGAAGAAACCTCAGTCGAGCAAGGCGTGATGCAAATGCCGCTACAGCCCAGTGTGCTGCTGTTGGTCGACAGCTCGTGCAGGAATTTGAAGAGTTGACGCGCAAACACAGCCATGGCCTTCTCCAGCAGCTCACCAGCGACCACGACGTGCTGCTCAATCTCAATCACTGGATATTGCGCCAGTGGGAAGCTGGTACCGTGGCCCACGAGCGCTGCGAACACTACCACGCGGTACTGGTCATCGTCCTTCTGATCCTCCTTTGCGTCGTTAAAGCAGGTTGGGTGCATCACTCGGATCGCGTCCATGCGATTCACGAGCTGATCCACGTCAGGAATGCGCTCAATGACGGGCTGGAAGCCCCAGAGCGACCTTGCGAGCAGCTCTTTCGTGGAGCAGATGCGCAAGTGATGGTTAGTCTGCTGCTGCTGTTGGTCGTGCAGGAGCAGCTCGGGGCTCGTAGACGCATCATTAGCGCCAGAGAATGCGCCGCTGAGCACCAGCGACCGCTCGATCTCTTTCTGGCGAACTACAGTCAGCAGCCTCGGATAGGGACTCGCTGGCAGCACGCGTTTCGTTCTAAAGTCCGTCGCGAGCGTCGTGAGGAACGAGTGGAGCACCTGCAGCAGCTGCGTCTCTGTAAAGTACGCGTCCAGCAGCTCCTCTCGCTGCGCCGCATACTGCCGCAGAGCCGGCGATGACGCCTTGTCAGCTAATGAGCTCTTCATGTCAATAGGTCAGTAATATCAAATAACCAGCAATCAAAGATGGACCAAAAGCAATATGATATCTATAAACGGGCACTTATCCTGAAGCGACCCGCTGGCTGTCTTGTGTCTGTCGCTAAGTGCGCATTGCGCTGAAGCTCGGCAAAGCTTACTTGATGCGCGCGGCGTTGGCCTCCGGCAGGCGCTCGATGACGTACTTGCGGTTGGAGATGTACATGATGGGCACGCCGGGCACCTTGCGGATGCGGCGCTTGAGCTCGCGGTCGCAAGTGGCCACGAGGTAGCATCGGTGCTGCTGCACGCGCTGCAGCAGGCAGTCGTCGGCGTACGTGCCTTTGTGTGTGCAGGGCAGGCGCTCGAAGCGCGGGTCCTTCGCTAGTCGCAGCGCCACGCGGTACTTGTGCCCCAGGCGCTCGAGCTCGGCCATCACGCAGTCCGTGATGCACGGCACGCCTGCATTTATTAAAGCAATGCACAGACAGTCAGTATGACGGTCACTAATGTACGGTAGTGGGCTTATAATATGCACGTACACTTGGCGAGCAGGCAGTCCATCATGGCCGAGACCACTTCGAGCTTGTTCTTGATGGAGAAGTTGATAAAGTTCGTGTCCACGAGCACGTTGTACGGCGGCCCGAGCTCCGCGTTGTACTTGAAGAAGAGGTTCGACGGAATCTGGTCGCTGTTATGAGATCACAAGCGAGGCAAAGGTGTCAGTGTCACTCATGCGCGCTCTCATACAAGTGTGAGACCACGAAGATCGCAGCAACAAGCACGCACATTTGCTTCGGCGCCGCCGCTTTCTTCTTCTTCTCCTCAACGGCGCTGACGTTCTTGCGCACCGAGTTGCTGGACGAATGGTGGACATACGACAAATAGATATTAGTACCAGCGCACGTTTACACATATGCGTGTATCGTCAGCAGTTCACTCACATGCGCATGTCCTTTGGACTGATCATGCGCTTGACCGCGGCGAACTTGCGTGTCTTCTTGTCCTTGGCCTGTTGTTCGCATACAAAGAAACGAGAGACGCTAGTTAGCATACAAGAGCATCAACAGCACCTTAAATATGACCATAATGCAGCCATAGCCCGACAGGAAGGCATTCATTCACACGCACCATCTTGCTGCTTGTTCTGGTGCTGCTTGTAGCTCTTCGTGTGTGTGTGTGCCTATCAATTTGGTGACGTTTTGTGCCGCCAACCAACAGTTCTGCAATCCGAGGTTGCACGAAGGTACATATTCAGTTCGAATGTTGCATCGAAGGTGCTGATAATTGTTTGAGTGTTGCACGATAGTTGTTACACATTGATGTCGCGCGAAGGTAGGATACCAACCTACCATGGTGTCAGGCACACTGGTAACAAATTCATTTGCCAACCCAACACACGAACGCAAGCATGAGCCATCGAAGTCAGCGCAATCGCGGTCGCGGCGGCGGCCGTGGGGGCGGCAGGGGCAGAAAGAATGTACGTGCAAGGGTATAGTTGTGCTACGCAGGTCGCTTTGTGTATTAATCTGCTATGTGCTTGTCTCTCTTAGGATAATGGCGGTGGAGAGAGCGCCGGGATCACCGCGTTCGACATGAACGACGAGAACGACGAGGGCCACTTCGACGACGACGGCAACTTCATCTGGAACAAGGAGGACACGCGCGTACAGGAGGAGGCATGGCTCGACGGCGTCTCACAGGAGCAGATCGGCGCGGCGCTGCACGCGAAGGTATGGCGCGTGTTGCTTGTCTGCATGAAGCTCGTTCACACAGCTCACCACATTTGCCTTGTTTGTGTGTGTATCATTGAGTAGAACCAGCGCGAGTTTCGCGACGAGCAAGGTGTCGAGACGATGACGAATGAGAAGGCAAACAGCATTCTCTCGATGCTGCTCAACTCGCGCGAGACGGTGCTACAGGCGCTCCAGCGGCTAGGTGCGTTTGTTTGGGTTCATTTGAATAGCCGCGATGCAGTTTATCCCTGACTTTGCAACTGTATGTCACTACCATCTGGTAGGCTCGAAGCGCGTGAAGAACCGCGGCACGAAGCGCAAGCAATCGCAGACAAAGAACGCGACGCTGCCACCAGCACAGACACTTGAGGAGAAGATGCAGTTCGAGCAGATCACGGACGCCGCCGACTTTCTCATGCGCATGGGCGAAGTGGAGGTCTACAGCCAGATCAAGGAGGAGTTCATGGATGAAGAGGACGTTTTGGCTCAGCGACGTGAGGCAGGACGAGTTACATTTGCAGCAGATAACAAGCAGGAAGACGAGGGCAAGAGCGAGGAGCGGCCGCCATTGGCCAAGTCCGAGACGCAATGGGAGTACCGAGGCGTTGATGGCCAGATCCATGGCCCATTCCCGTCGTCGATCTTCGTCTCGTGGCAGCAGCGGGGCTATTTCACAGGCGCCAATGCGGTTGACATCCGCCAGGTGCAGGGGCCAAATAATGGCGATAGTGAAGCAGAGACAAAGCAACAGGAGAAAGCGCCAGAAGAGCCCAAATCCGAGCCGGAGAAGCTCTCAGCCGAGCAGGAGCTGCTCAACGACTTTGAAGACAGCGAGGACGAGCAGGAAGATGCAAAGACCAAGCCTGATGGAGAGAACGGTCAGAAGTCGAATGCAACTGACAAAGAGACAGAGGTGAACCCGTGGAAGCGCTCGGACGAAATCAACTTTTCCGAATATTAAGAGTGAGAGAGAAAATACAATGGAAAATGGTTCATGCGCACCAGAGCAAGAGATGATGTACGAAGGCTGCAGTCACTCACTCGTTCTTCTTGTTCGCGTACGAGTTGTTGGCTCGTCGCGTGACGCCACCTGTGGTGGACTTGCGTGGGCTCTTGTCCTTGTGACGATGTCGCACGCCGTCAAAGTCTTCTTCGTCGCTCGAATCGTCGGCCATCAATGGGCGGTGGCTGCATAGAGACACACACACAACCGTAGCCAGCGAGGATCAGCACGCGGTCATCAACAGCGAAGACGAAATAGTAGTGATGTCTCCAGTTCGTACGTGTAGGGGTCTTTCTCGCTCGGCGCGTCGGATCGCGTCTGGAACCGCATGTACATCTCGTTCGCCTTCTTCTTCATTGCTGTGGACATATGATAAATGGCATTGTTACGAGCCATCCCTTCTACAGTATACAGTACCAGGAGTAAGTTCACATGTATTTACCTTCGCTCATCGAGGAGAACTTGACGCTCATGGCGCTGAAGGTCTCACTCGCGATCTCGGACGCCGTCTTGTCCGGGTACGCGCTCGTGGAGCTCGCGCGGGTGCGCTCCTGTGGGCGGTCGCCGTTGAAATGCGACGAGAACTCTTCGCTCGCGAGCAACTCCTGGCGAAATATCTCATTCTGCATCATCTCAGCGAGGATCGCGTCGCGCTGCTCCTGGTCCGAGAGCTCGTGGCGGCCGTACGAGCTTTCCACAGGGAGCATTAGGAAGTCGTCCGGCAGCGTCACGCGTGACGCGCGCTGGTGTCCGGCCTTGCGTCGCGGAGACGCGTTCGGCGACTTGCGATAGCTTGGCGTAAGCGCTGGTGACGCTGCCGCAGCGTACGTGGACAACGAAGGCGCGGCTGGAAGCGCGTAGCTGTCGTAGTTCGCGTCCGAATGATGCGCTGACGCGCCGTGCGAGTGCGCAGAAGACGGCTGCGTGTCGTTGCTGACGGGCGGCTCCATGGTGAGCACCATGTCGATCGTGTTCTCGAGATGACCCTCGTTGGCCTCCAGTAGCTCCGCGAGCACAGGCGCGTCCCAAGACGGGAACATGGCGCGCAGAGCGCTCATGCCTTCTTCGTAGCTCAGCGCCATCTTCAACACTTTCTCGGGTGTGGAAATGGGCATGGATGTGAAACAGTTCCTAGTAAAAAGCATATCCTTATTAAACGCATATCCTACTTGGTATCATAATTTGGTAACAATAGATATTTGTAAACTCATTGTTAAGTATTCTGTATAATTGCATACTCAACTCCTCCCTGTTCTGTAAAGTGCTCCCCTTGTTTGGTCCAGCATGCATTTTCAGACAGTGCTGAAATGAAAGTGACGTGGACGACGGCCGTGCTCTGCGCGCTCGCGCTCTGCTCGCAGCTGCAGAGCGGCACCGCGGCGCCCAAGCAGCATCAGGAGGACACCTGTCGCTCTGTCGGCGCGCTCAAATTCGACGCGTCGCGGCGTCCGATGCAACGCGTACGTCATCGTCGTGCTGCAAATTGTAGCGAAAGTGCTGGCGAGCGACAACCATATTGACGATGATTCTGTTGTTGTTGCTGTTGTTATCTGCAGAGCAAGGGCATGGAGGTGTGTAGCAAGTACCGGAAGAACACGTGTTGCAACGAGACGCACATGCACACGCTCCGACTGTACGTGGTTTGCGTTGACTGACTGACTGACTCCATGCAGTTCAAACCTGATGAACTTGGTCTCTAACATCGGATAAATGCGATGTCTACAGGAAAATCCGAGAGCCCGTGGTCGCCAAGTTCAACGACAAGTGCCAGCGGATCACAGAGGTATCGTATTGTATCCTACCATGCATACTATAGACTGATGTGTCTTGTGTGTGTGGATGAGTTCTGGATGCTAAGCAATCATTTTGGCTGGACTCCATGCAGGAAATGGTGTGTTCGTCGTGCCATCCGTTCATTGGCACGTGGCAGATGAAAAACGTGTGTCCGCGTCTCTGCAATGACTGGTACGCATCAGCACATTATACTGCTACTCCATCACAGTCTCATAACGCTAACTGACAACTTTCTATACTCACACAGGTTCTCTTCGTGCAAGTCCGAGTACTACTCGTACGGCGGTGCGGGCTCGCTCACGCCGTGCTACGGCAACGCGCTCATCTGCTCGCCGCTTTCGACGATCGCGTCCTCGGGCGCCGAGTTCTGCGAGAAGATGGGCTTCCACGTGGCCTCGGAGAATGACGCTGAGGGTGACGAGTGCTTCGACGGCTCTGTGCCGGCGCAGCTGGGCATCTCCGAGCCAACGGAGCCATTGCAGGACGTGTTGTTGAGGTGTGTTTCTTTCTTGTACCTATTTTTTGGGGTCTACCGTTGGAGTTGCTCTATTAAGGTTCTGACTTTGCACCTGTCTTATAGACTCTTTGACGAGCAATCCAAGGACCCGTCGGGCGTGTTCATGCTCGCGATCTTCGTGCCGCTCTTCGCGCTCTTCATGGCGTACCGCATGGTGCGCCACAAGTTTTCCCGCCACAGCCTGGAAAACGAGCGCCACCTGCAGCTGCTGGAGGTGCGGAGATTACAGCAGGAGTCCTACGGCCGCACGTCCTACGACGACTACGACAGCGACAGCGATAGTGTGGACAGCGCAGACCGTGCGAATGACGCACTCCTTGGTGTTGATGAGAACGGTGGTGATGTGATGAAGAAAGAGGTCGTCCAGAGTGAAGCTGTTGCGGAAGAAGCTGCTTCTGCTGAAACACCGCTCGTTCCGAATCAGAAGTAGTCGACACGACAGGAGCTGCTCGTGTTGTAAGCTCTTGCTGAGCTGCGCTGGAGAAGAAACCAGAAGATGAAGAAATGGCAGAAAATAGATTCGCTTGTGTGTGTTTGTTCACGAGGCTGACCTGCTGGGCGTTCATATCCATGCAGAGAACAGAGATTGACACGTCAAGCACTTCCAAGTCCAGCTCAGGTGACCATGGACACCACTTTCACTCAGCTCTGGTGTCACCGCCGGCCTGAGAGGGTTTCCTATTAGCCTATTAACATCACTTCTTGGCTTTCTTGAGCTTGTTCTTCTCGCCCTCGAGCACCTTCTTGACCCGACTGAGCACCTGGACATTCTCGCTAACGCAGTTCTGCGGCTGGTACGGCGGCTTGATGAGCACGTCGCCCATCACGCGGATGTTTGGACCTTCCCACTCGCACGGCATGCTGGACATCCAAAATTATACAATGCATCAATGAGCTGCGTCATACCGTACACAACATAACGTAGGCACTTACGTCTTGTTGAGCGCGTCGAAGATGGTCTGCGCCTCCGTGGACACGTCCTTGCCGATGGATGCGAGCGCGCGCATGGCCACGTCCTTGTTCCTCTGCTCCATCCGCAGCAGGTCGTCCTCACTGATGTGCGGCAGGCTCGCGTTCAGGTCTGCTGGTGCTTTCTCCAGGAGCTATGTACAATCAACCAATCGCCACAATAACATGAGAAGCGGCGACAGTACAAGCAACACTCTCATTAGTGACGCGTCCGCACCTCGATCGTCTTAAGCGTTTCGATCTGGAACATGCGCGTCTTGACCTTTGTCGGGCTGTCTGCAGAGCGCTCGTCTACTCAAAGCCACACGAACATACACATCCTGTTAGCATTCATTTCCCTTTGCAAAAGTATCTTATTTGCCAGCGATAGAAAGAGGGACGCACCGAGGATGAGGAAGCTCGCGACGGGGTCGAGCGTGAAGATCGCGCCCTCGAAGGTCTCGTCGGCCTGCGTCACCACGCGCACCTTGGCGCCAATCACCGTGCCGTCCGCAAGCAGCTCCGACGGCAGCGCGCCGTCGCTGTTCCCATTGCTTTGCGCCATCATCCGATCAATCCCCGCTCTCTCAGCAGCGTGGAGAGCTCCGTTTCGATGGCGGGTGGGTTTGAGACTGCTCTGTGAGCTCTAGATTTTTAACTTGATAGTTGTATGAAAGAGTCCAACAAATTGTGGTTAAACCCACACAAAATGGCAAAATGTATACACAGCGCATTTCTTTTCTATCATACAAAATAAACATTATAAGTCGAATAGGCTGTCTGTATTTATGACAATTTTGGCAGCAACAGGAAAAGGGGAGTCTAGCGTGCTTGGCGGCGGCTGTGTGGCATCCGACGAAAGAGAGCTGCTGGGGAAAATGGGCGGGCACGACGAGCACTACGAAGGTGCGTTGGCTATCTGCTTACAGGGCGGCAGGAGGAGATGTGCAGGCGCATGTAGCTGTGCGTCTGCACGTGCTGATGACGGCGGCGAGGGCGTCTGAGGCCTTCAGTGCCTTCTCTTCTTTCTCTATGTCAGCTGAAGTGCGCGTTGCGGTGGTTCAGATGCTCGCGTGCGTATGTGTGAGTCTATGTGGTTAACGTTAATGGGATTTTGCGTGCTGCTTTTGGGGCGCAGGACCACGCATTCCGTCCCGCCAGGAGATGGTGGACGCGAAGGTGCCTCTCCACTACCGCGACACATGCGCCGGTCTCGTGATCCCGCTCAACGAGTGCCGACGGGAGACGCTCTTCCTGCCGTGGAAGTGCCAGGACCTGCGTCACGCCTACGAAAAGTGCCAGTACATGGAGTACGTACCAGGCTATTACGAATGATCTGTGGCTAGTAATGGATGTCTAAATGCTGATGCTCTGGTTCTGTGGCTCTTGCAGATGGAAGAAGCGTGTCGAGATTTTAAAGAACGCCGAATAAGCGCTCGTCGACCTTCACGCTGTCGCCGCCATCGAGCGATTGATTGCATGAAGACGCCCAGCGTGAACTGACACACAAGCACAAGAGAGAAACACAAACATGAAGCAGGCAAGGCTGGCTGGCTATGAGAAGCAACGAGAGAGAGCACCAGAGACTGCAAGTACCTAATTGAGAAAGACATGAAGCGCACGATGTTTGTTGCCTCGAACCTTTCTTCCGTTCATTTGCGTCCTAGAAAAAGTAACACTCAACTCGACGTCATCGTCATAAATCTATCTCTACATGAACATTCGCATTAGCTTTGGTGCATCCTACTTGAACCAGCCGTTGCGTCGTATCAAATCGCCCTCAACAGGCGGGAACTGGGATCTACTTTCCCATCAGAATCGTCGGGCTGCTACATCACTTGATCCGTCGCCTCAAACAGCGCCTGAAACAACATTCACGACGTCAGCAAATGGCGAAGAACTCCGGCTTGAAGGCATCAGCGCTGGTTACTTACCAATTGACAGGTCCGAGATGTCGACAGCTTCAGAAGGTGTCGTCGCAATTGACTCCGAGGCGACAGGAAGATCTTGGGTCGAGTCCGCTGTCTTGGAAGGCTCGTCAGCGTCAGCAGTATCACTTTCAGCATCCGTGGAGGTTTCACCAACCTCCTCATCAGCTTCGGCGCCGGCTTCAGTCGTCTTACTCGCTTCTACGTCCGCCGAGGAGTCGGCGAACACAATGTTCATCTCCATCTGTGGCTCGCCAGCAGACACGTCAAGTTGTTCGCTAGGCGTCTCAGGAACAACAGCAGTGATCGATTCAACGTCGTCAACGTCATTCAAAGCTAGTTCGCTTGAGCTGGATGATTGACTTGGATCGAGTGGCTCAACGCTTCCGATGGCGTCACCAGCAAGCGAGGATCCAATGTCGCCAACCTGGTTGTTGATGTCGTCGAGTTCTTCAACAAGCTCGCTGGATGAATCGGTGTCAACTGGTGCGTCGGATTCAGCAAGAGAGTCGTCGATAGGAGCCACAACCACGACTGATGCTTCGCGCTCATCGTCAGAAGCAGGTTCTTTCGCAAGCAGAGAAGCAACTTCCAAGTCATCGACGATGAGTGTGATCTCGTCGGCCTCTGCTTCGGTCGTCTCGCTGACCGCATCAGCTACAGCTTCAAATGCTGCCTCAACCGGAGCGCTCAGTGTGAGCTCAGCTGAAGAGGAGTCAATGTTCCCTCCCACATCAATCGCTTCCGTGATCACACGCTCGGTTTTCTTGAGCGCGTCGGCTTTAAAGTCTGCATCAAGCAGCTCCTTGGATTCAGCATCGACTTCTTCAGTGTCCACTTCAGCGACCACCGCGTCAACTTCCTCGCTCACGTTGTCGACTGGAACGGAGGCTTCACTTGCATAATCAGCACTGTCTGCTAATTCGACAGCAGCGACATTGCTGGCGAGCGAGTCCTCGACAGCTTTGCTGACATCTTCTGCGGCTTCAGGAACAACCAAAGTGGCATCAGGCACTTCGACAACGACGTCGACAGCCTCGCTGGGTTGGTCGACCGTGCGCGAAAGCGTGGTGGCATCTTCCTCAGTTTCCGCCGAAGGCGACTCAGTAGTCGAAGGGTCAGTGATTTCAGACTCCAGCAAGGCAGACTCAACTCCCTCAAGAGTGGTTTCCGCGGGAATCGACGACACTTTGTCATCTGACTCATGCGAGGCAGCGTCTGATACTTCAACACTGCCAACGGCCGCAACTTGGGCTTCCTCCACGCTCTCGACGAGCTCCACCACTTCCTTTGATTGGTCGGCATCGATCGTTTCTCCAGCCGATTCAACAGCAACTTCGTCAGCAGTCACAAGTGGCTCAACACCAGCATCAGCTGCCGCAATTTGCAGTTCAGCAGTGATTTCAGTGGCAACCTCTTCACCTTTAACACTGTCCTCGGCTTCCGAGTTTGGTTCGTTCTCGCTCGACAGCTCGATCTCTTGGCTTCCACTTTCGATGATCAAGGCTGGTTCTGTGACGACTGGAATCTCAATCACCGCCTCAACACCTTCCGCTACATCCGCAGTTGTGACATCTTCATCAGCAACGTCGACCGGTTCCGAAGCAACAGACTCTTCTTCCTTAACGGTTTCGCTCGCTGTCTTCGGCTTGTCCGACGAAGAGACCACAGCCGCAGCCACTTGAATCGGTTCGTCCTGTTTGGCGTCAAAGCCGTCGACAAGACGACTAGCCAAGGATCTCAGCGCCATGGATAGACCAGCAAATGGGGTCGAGGCGTCAAACTGCTCCGTGGCGGCGCTCACGCTGGTGTCTTCAACGGATTCTACATTGACTTGAACAAGAGCATCACGGCTCGACGATATGTTGTCCATGTTCACTTCCGGCTCATCGCTGGTTGTTGCTGGGCGAGAGAATTCTTCGACTTCCGCGCTAACAGCACTCGGTTTTGATTCAACAGCCGCCATTTCATCCACTTCTTTGTCGCTTGCTTTCTCATCGCGGTCGACAGCAGACTCAGACTCAGTACTCTCGAGTCCATTTGTGATCGTTGCTTCGACATCGTCTGGAGAAGAAACCACTGGGTCGACCGTGACGTCAATAGCCGATTTCACTGCGTCAGCTTCTTCTTCAATGTCAATGCTGGTCACATCATCGGCGATAACGTCAGTTGCATCACTCGTCTCTGACTCGCTTGTAGTCGCTTCGCTCACAGTGACCGATGCGTCTTCTTCAGAGACGACAGGCAACTCAACCAGGTCGATGTGTGACTCAGGTTCTACCACAGAAGTTGTGTTTTCGCGAAGCAGCTCGTCCTGCTGGACGATCAGTTCAGGATTCACTGCGCTCTCGATGGTAATCTCGATGACTTCATCAGCCTCAACAACTGGTGCAACAACTTCAGCTTCCACTTCTGGTGATGATTCATCAAGCGCTTGAGGATCCACAGACGACTGGGTCGAGCTCTGTGCCTTGTCGACACTGGGCTCGGCTTCCAATTCCGCAGATCTGTCAGCAACAACGTCGTTTTCAGTCGCATCACTCACATCCACAGGCGGTTGAATTTCACCTTCTTCAGCACCGGTTGGCGCGACGTCATATGAGCTGTCACTTCCCGGAAGACTGTCAAGATGCAGCAGCTTTTCAATCAGCGCGTCGTGGGTATGCTGGAAGTCTTCAACCGGAGGCACTTCGATCTCAACAAAGGAGCTCTCGCTTTCAGCAACTGCTGGTGGAACCACGTCACTTGGAGCAACAATGTCAACTTCAGCTGGCGCGACAGGCTCGACAGGTATCTTGGACCCCGTGATGACAGCTTCTTTCACATTTTCAATGTGCGGCTCCGCCTCGGAAATGACTTCAGTCTCCGTCACGTCGACAATCTTCTGCTCATCGATGCTTTCGGCGGCACTTGGATCACTAGAAATGACGACTTCAGGCTCTCTTTGTTCAGCCTTCACTTCCTCATCTAATCGCTGGGAGATCTCCTCAGCGATATCATCGACAGCTGAGCCGACGACGCTTTCAACAATCTGCGGGTTCTGCTTTAGCTCCGTGTACACGAGCTTACGGACTTCTGACGCTTGAACTGCCGACTCCAGCTTTTGTGAAATCTGGTCCACGATCAGATCGAGATCGCTTGGAAGAATTGACGCAGACGGCTGCTGCTGCTGCAGCTCAGAAAGTGCAGCAGACTTGGCACTGAAGTAGACTCCGCCGAGAGTCGCGATCCACAGCAGCACAGCAAGAAGCACTGGTGTCAACTTGAAGCCGCTCGCCTTGGTCTCTTCACTCTTGGCGTCATTATTCGCATTTGCAGCCGACTGTGGGGTTCTCGCTGGCGAGTGGGGTCGAGTCTCACCTCGCTGGGCTCCATTGATCGCGCTGACGTCAACCGCTCGCTTGATTTCCTCCAAGACTTCCTTCAGCTGACTGTCGTTGCCTCGAAAACCCTGGATGTTGGACAGCTCACGAGACAAGCGCGCACTCAGCTCTTCAATCGTGTACTTGGATTGCGCCACATTCTGCGACAAGTTCCCCATCGACTCATAGATCAGCGAAGACTGCGACTGGAGCGAGTGGAGCACGTACTGGTGGAAGTACTGGCGCTCCACCTCGTACTGCTGCACGAGCTGCTGCAGGTGATAGTTGGTCGCCTCCAACACCTTCTTGTCTGTGATCGTCTGCTCCAGCTTGGCCTTGATCCGGTTGTAGTCCTCCCGAATCGCAGCACTCGTGCGCCCCATGATGTTCATGTGCAGGTGGATCTTCTGCACCAGCGTCGTGAGCTGCACTTCGCCAAACGATCGCCCGTTCTTCGTCTTAGCGAGAATCTGCGCCATCGAGTCCGCCATTCCCTTCGACAGACTCTCCAGCGAGTCACTTCCAGAGGACGCAACGAGGCTCTGCTCGCTCGAGCTGCCGCCACTGCTGCCATTCGCTCTCGCAACAACGTCCACGTAGCTTGGAGCATGCGCGTTGCTCGGTTGTGCCGCGACAATCGCCGACGACTGCGACACGCCGTTGTATTGATACCCGTCTGCCGCGGATTGCTGCATCGATGGGTCAAAGCCGCCTTGTGCGACGCCGCCCTGTCCGGCGTACCCGGCGTAGTACTGGCTGTTGAGCATCGCTTCTTGCGACTGCTGCGCTGGCATTCGTCGCGAGTTGTTAAATGCGACTTGTTCGCTGGACGCGTAACCTGAGTGATCGAGGTTGAAGCCGTCCATGGGTTGGGAGCTGTTCTCGAACTGACTGATGTCCGTGAAGCCCTGCGGCTGGTGGTTGTAGCCGCCTCGAGGTGTGTCTGGGATCGCGTCGAGCACGGGCGCGAGCGGGAACATCAGCCCCGAGTGGTCGAAGTTCATGTCCTCTCGCGCCTTGCCGCGCGGCGTCTTCAGCTCCGTCTGGAAGTCCTTCGCGAGCGGACCGGTGAGGAACGGGCCCGCGACGGCCGAGCGAATGCGCCAACTTCCCTTGTCAGATTTGGGGCTCTCGGCGTTGCCGATCGAGCCGACCGACATGGTGTCGTCGGAGAAATCCGCCGACATCTTCTTCTTCGGCTCGTACCGTGGGTACTCGTCGAGGTTGCGCGGTGACACGAGCAGCTCCGACTCGGAGTGGCGGGTCTTCAAGGGTGAGTTCGTGTACGACTTGGCGCTTGCGGGCGCCGCGGGCGAGCTCTCGACCGAGGACGAGACCGAGTGCACGCTCCTTCGCGAGAAGATCGGGCTTTCGAGGTGCGAGCGGTGCGACGGCGGGAACATGTGCTTGTCCTCGTAGTCCATGTCGTTCGAGAGCGCGCCCTGTCGCGGCACACGCGGTGACGCGTTCGATGCCGTCGACATACTGGTTTCCGTCGATTTCTGTTGAAGTGGCTGGCGTCTGCACTTGGATGCGGGGGAGGTGAACTGCTTTTGCTCTTGTGCAGATCGAGAGAGACGTGAGCAGTGGAAAAGTGCACACGTACACACAAGTGGGGTGAAGAGAAGTGGGGGAGGGCTTGATTGACGATGCAGACAGACAGCGGTCGTGTGCCGTTTGTCGCTCGCTTTCTCTTCTGCGGCGCGTTCGCTTCTGACGTCGTCGCTCCTTCCGCGCGCACACGTGGTGTGAGATTGGGAGAGTCGGAGCCTCGCTGCAATGAGGGGGAGAGGGGCAGCGTCTATATCAAAATGTTTCTATATTCTCTGGTCAAAACCTTATGAACAATCCGCTATTATGAAAGAATGCGTTGTGCCGATTCTGTATAAAAGTAACCACATGATTTATATACCTTTTTACGCTTATATTGGAATCATTTTGTATTTTGAAATGTAAAAAATGAAAATAATTTCTTGGCAAATAATCTGAAATTTGTGAAAACCTACAATGATACCGAAAAATACCGAAAAAAACAAGTCCGAATCAGATACGTTTTACCAGTTTTATACCAGTATGTGAAATGACTGCATTCATTCGCTTTTTTGTGGAAAAAGTACACATAGGAAAGATACGAACTGGGGCAAAAGCACGACCCAAAGGCGTGATAGTCCATAAACAAATGGGACAGAGAAGTACCGTAAAACTTGGCCAAGTTGCAACATTGTTTTTACAAAAGGGATTTTTGAAGTACAACCAAAAAGTCTAAAATGACCCCCACCCAGACCAACCTCCACCCCCAGCAGAAAAATCATTTGTGCATTTCGCACAAACGAAACCAGTCCCATCAACGAAGACCACGAGTGCGCGGACCGCACAAGGCAGAACGCGAGCGCGCGGCCGTGTAGCACTAAACGACTGCTGCGTAAGTGTTGAGAGCTTACATGTGATGGTAATGGATGGTGCAAAACACTGACAAGCAGGCAATGTGTGGCAAATTGTATTCTAGAGCTCTCGTCTGTGCCGCGCCTGACAACACGCGTTGCGGTGCTCATGCGCGAGAACATCTCGCTGCTGCCGACGTTGCATGAATATGCACGGCGCAACACGACCGGCTCGATATCGAGCATGTCCCAGCAATTCAAGACCTCGATGTGCACGGACCGCGGCGTTGTGTTCTAGCGCCTACACCAGCCCGACTACGACAAGAACCGCGACGAGAAGCTGCGCGCAATCCGCAACCAGACGAACAACGCGTAGCGCACGTCGATCTCGTCCAGAGACTCAGTCGGAAGCTCGTCGATCAGCTCGATGCAGTCCACCAAGGTCGACATCATGGGCGTCTCAAACTGTCTGTACGGCCCGGACTACGTGTGTACGCGCGCAACGCGCGGCTCAACCGCTTGTGGCCTTCTTTTAGCGCTCACTTGCTGGATGCTTAGTGACAAATAGATCAAATGAAGGTAATGCAAAGAATGCAATTTCATTTAGTAGTTATGCCACTGCTCTAGCTTTTGTCTGGTGGAATTTCTAAGCTGACTTGCCCGTGCTCACTGCGATCTCCCGTATACACTAATTTGGCTTTAACGAAGCCTGCAACAATAACGTCAGAGGAGATTTCACTTCAAGCTCTAGCAACAATTTCAGCAATCCTCTTCCGTTTTTCGCATGGATTAGTGCAGAATCCTTGCTCTTGGTTGTAGTATAGGTAAAGCTGGCGGCAGCGTGTCTTGAATGGCTTCATGACCGCCACATCCATGGGCTGACACAGACCAGTTGTGACGGGCTGTCGTCACACATAGTTCTGATGCATATTTTAGGGCCTTATGATTGGCCGACTTTCGTGACTTGGCAGTATCTGATTGGTAGGTGGCTTGTTGCCACCTGCCAATGAGATGATGCCGCGTCATTTCGTTGCTGCATGTCTTTGTGCTCTGGCTGAGTGCCAGAACCAGCATTTGATTT
>JAASGT010000288.1:0-31798 GCA_023334315.1 Globisporangium alternatum | reverse complement strand
GGCTTTGTGGGCCTCGGGCGCTCCGCCCGAGGCGCTCAAACAATCAGAGTTAAATTTGCCCCCTTTGAGAAGCTTCCTCATAGTGTAAGCGAGGTAACGGGCACGTAGGCCCGTTACATCGGTCCTGTGCAAAGAGACGTTGTCGAGCAACAGCAGAACCTTGCGCTCCTGCTCCCTCATGCTGACGTTGAACCGCTCTAGCCACTGGTCAAAAATGCGGCTGTTCATCCAGTCTTTTGGTGAGCTGGCATACAGGAGACCGAGCTGCTCGCTCAATTTGCCGCCGAAACAGCGTGGCTGGTGTGCGGTGCCAATGAAGAGAAGTGGGGGAGGGGGTAAGAGGTGCCATCAGCGTTGCTAGTGATAGCGACTGTGATTCGCTTGTTCAAATGCTTCTGTCCAGAGAAGCTCGCAGCAGACACTGTCCTACTCAACACCGCGCAATAATAATACGCTATTTCGTCCATCTATATATATATATATTCGTTGTGCGCTGTCGCCTTCCTCAGCGCCTCCCTCCCGCCCTCCACAGCAGTGAGATCCAGAGCCTGCCTCTCCGTGAACACGTCGATACTTCAAGCGGTTGCGTGACTAAAAGCGCGCGAGACATCCGGCGCTGAACGTCATGGCGATGAGCTACTTGGATGTATGAGGGGGAGGCACGAGCAAGATGTAGCTCACTGCAAATCTTCTTCGCCTTCTGGCGGATCGTCGCGCCGGTCACGATCGGTAGCCACAACTCCTCGCATCGCCGGATCCATGCTACCAGAGCCGTCTCGAGCTGTGGAGAGCGAGCCTTGTGTGGCGCTTTGCGCGAGGGGGATAGTTCAGTGTCGTCGGCGCCGCGGCCAGACTTGTTCAGAATATCACGCAGCGTCGTCTTCGCGAGAGGGCGTGGTAGCGCGAAAGCCACTAATGCTCACTCGCACAGCTCACGGTGAGTCATCTCTTGGTGCGCCGCGTGCTTGGTGCGCAGTGCGGTCTTTTGGGAGAGAGTCAGGTGGACGCGAGCCGTTGCAGTCGCCATGCTGGCGTGCCGAGCCGTGCTTTTTGTTTGTGATAGTCAAGTGCATTTGCGAAATCCTCTTAAAAACGATTGAGATGCTATCTTGATCGCTTTAAAGAGGATATCAATTGATTGTGATGGGCGGTATTTTGAGAGATGTCTGTATTATGGCATGCCAATCATCAAGTAAAATCAATTTGATTACAGTAATACAGATATTGGTTTTCCAAGGAATTATTATATGAAGGCTTTGCGACGGAATTTGGCATTCTGAGATGGAACAGGAAAAGGTGGAGATCCGCTCGTCGTGGCTTTCGGCGTTGCACTGAAAAGTGTGTGCCAATGTCGGATGAGGACGTACTCGACCACAAAAAGTGTCAGAAGTGTGCCGTTAAGAAGAAATAATCCATGACAGCAGCATTACAACATTCCTTCAGCTACTGGCTCTGCTGTTGCTGCTTCTCTTCGACGACCTGCACGCCGAAGATGTCGAGCATGAGGAAGTCGCGCACGAGCGTGCGGCAACGCATCGCACCGTTGCCCTGCGTGGGCAGCGTCTCGAGACACTGCTCCAGCTGACGTCGCCAATCATCGAGCGCCGGTGGATGCGTGAGCTTGAACCACGTCTTACGCGGCAGCTCCCACTGGAACACCGCGCCGTTGCTGCTACTGTGTCTATCGTTGTCGTTGTTGACTGCTTCTTCTCGGGCCTGTCCGTCTTCACCGTCTGTCTCGTCGTCGGATTGTCGGCACGTGTCGCTCGACGGCTTATTGTTGTCTGTTCTCAGCACCACTGCTGTCGCGACTCGATGCCTTCATTGCCACTTTCTGTGTACTCGATGCTAAAGCTGCTTCCATAAAGCTCTTTGTCCACTAGGCCGCTCGAGAGCTGCTAATTGCGTATGGCGCTCGTGATCAAGAGCTCGCTCTTGGACTCCAGCGCCGCTGCTGCTGCTGCAGGGCCGCCGCCTTCTCGGACGCGATGATCTCACTGAACGACGGGTCTGTGACTCGCTTGTGACCTCACTTTGTCCAGACTTGGAAGCTCAGGCCGGTGCCGTCGATACCGCTGCGCGTGGACCGAGAGAACGCGAGCGTGGGCAGCTGCTGCGTCCACGAGGGCAAGAAGGTGTCGCCGCCGCTGATGTGCTGCCGCACGCGCGTCACCACGCAGGACTCGACGAGGTCCCGCGCCAGCGCTTCGGCGTAGAGCTGCTCGCCGCCGCCGACAAAGATGCGCGAGCAGGCCGCGTACTGCCGGTCGCGCGCGACGATCTCGACCGCGTGGTCGATACTGGAGGCGACTCGGACGTCCTTCCATGATGACGGTGGGTCTTGATATCTCGAGGGCGAGATGACGATCGTCTTGCGATTGGGCACTGGCGCGCCGAACTCTTCGAAGGACTTGCGGCCCACGAGCAGCACTTGGTGGCGCGTGGCCGTCGCGAAGAACGCCCAGTCGCACGGCAGACTCCACGGCAGCTTGCCCTGCTTTCCGATCACGCGGTTGAGCGAGCACGCCGCGATGATCGACATGGGCAGGCGGCGTCTCGTCATTGCGCTCGGACTGAGTGGCTCCAGTCGACGATGACGCGTTGTACGCTGGTCAAGCAGGTAAACTGGTGTTGTGTTTCTGGTCCAAAATAGAAAGCTAAAGTAGAACCGATTTACAAAAAATAGTGTGGTCACTCTAACGTGAAAAAACAGTGGGAGATCCAGCAGGAAGGACGATCGCGAACAGCCATCCGTCAAATGCCTTGCGCGTGCATGTGTGCAGCGTGTGCGCCCGTGGCGTCATGCTTACGCGCATCTAGCACTCGGATCCACGACATAAGCACAAGCTGATGCTGTTGATTTCGGTGGTGCGTTTCTTAGGTGAAAGGCTCTTCCTATGACGTTGAAGTTGTCATTCAAGCGGCCACTTGGATCCACTCGCGATCTTCTTGCTGGAGTGACGCTGGCGCTTCATGAGCAAGGCCGGGGCTGGCGTTTCGCGTGTAGTTCAAATGCGGTGCGTTGGTGGCGGTGGTGACCTTTAGGAGTTACGCAGTTACTTTGGCTGCTGCTCATACTACGACTAACTGGAGGTGGCTTTATAGTACTTATCTCGTTAATAATTTTTCAGGCTGGCTTTGTACAGAGGAAGAGGAAGATGATGATGGCTGCTGAGGAGGCAGGGGCAGGCAGGGCGACTGCAGTGCCATCGCGCCCGGCCGCGGGCTCTTCACGAGCGGCTCTCGTGCGGACGAGGACGGCGACGGGTGGCTGTTGATGTGCACGTGGTGGTGATGGCTCTGCTGCTGCTGCTGCAGGGCCGCCGCCTTCTCAGACGCGATGATCTCACTGAACGACGGGATCGTGAGCCCCGGAGGCACGATCGTCGGCAGCGGCTGGGTCGTGTGGTTCGTGGACGCGGGGGATGAGGACACGCTTTTCGACGAGCTAGACGCCGCGGCTTGCGCTGATGAAGACGACGAAGATGACGAAGGCGGCGGGGCCACGCCCGTGCCACCCAGCGACGTGGGCACGACCTCCAGCAGGCGCTTGGTGAGGTAGAGCGGCGGCAGGTCCTTGTTGACCAGGTAGACAAACTTGAGGTCCTGAAACTTGTCGGACGTCGGATAGATGAGCGAGCGCAGCAGCTGCGCCGTGTCGCGGTCCACCAACCCCTGCTCCTCCAGCATGCAGAACCGGAGGTACATCTCCTTGCGGATGTTGAAGTGCAGGTCCACGAACGAGTTGAGGTGGATGCGCTCCTTCGACTGGAAGAGCCGGTCCTGCTCTGCGGGCGTAGCGCCCGGAGGTGCGGCCGATGACAAATCTGCGGCGGTAGCACCTGCGGCGCCGTTCTTGGCAGCAGCGGCGGACTTTTCGGCCTTGAGAGCTTTGGCTTTGGCAGCCGATATGCGCGGCTTCTTGGCCTTCGGCGCCGGGGGAACGACTGCATCCAGCTCACCGCCAATCGACTGCGTCGCGACTTCGCGGAGGATGTCGAACGCGCTGAGCGATCCGCGGCCGCTGTTTCCTGATGGCTTGTTCGACTGCGCTGGGCGGATCGGCCAGTTCGAGCTCTGGTACGGCTCGAGCTTAGCAACAGTTGTTGGCGGCTTAGACGATGATGAAGACGATGACGAGTACGATGTTCGTGAGCTGAACGACGGCATGGGCGGCAGATTATTACGCTCGACCTTCACAAACACATCGAAGGACGACGTGAGATTCCGGCGGCTCTCGTCCAGCAGCGAAAGCGAGCCCAGGTTCGAGTGCACGGGTGGCGTCGCCGGTTTCTCATTCGGAGACGGACTATTGAGCAGCGAGGAGACCGAGTGGCTCGACACTTTTCTTCGGTTTGGGGTCTTATCAACTTTCAATGCGGCGTCCTCACTTGTGGATGGCGTCGTGGTGGTTGCGGCGGCCTTTTGCTCGACTGGTTTCTCGGTCGCAACGGCAGCAGACGACGGTTTCTCCACGGTCTTCGCTTTCGGAGGCTTTGCTGCTGTTGCTGTCGCTGTCGCTGTCGTCGGTGGAGGACTTTTTGAGGACTCTTGCGATTCGACGACAGCAGCTGGCTCAGCAGACGACGAAGAGCTCTTTTCGGCAGCAATTTCGCTCGGCTTCTCCTGATTCGTGGCTTCGTCTTCAGTCGACGTGGTCACATTCGTTGTCGTCGCTGTCGTGTCTGTAGGGGTCGTCGAGGTCGGTGACTGAGACGAAGCGGCAGCAGGCGGGTCAGGCGACTTTGATCGCGAGGTCACACGCGAGAGCTCAGGCTTCTTCTTCACGGGCGAATCGGATGTAATCGACAGCTTTCGCTTCTTCTTGTTCGGCTGCTTTTCCTTCTCAATCACGGGCTTCTTCGTCTCTTGCTCGTCGTCGCTTGTGATGATCGGTCTCGAGCTCTTGCGCTTTGACGTCGCGAGAACTACGGGCGCGTCTTCCGACATGCTGCTCTTTCGCGTACTCGACTTGCTGTTACTCGACGACGACGTCATAAGCGCCACTTTCGCTTTCGAAGACGACCGTGTGCCGTTATGGAAGTGCTTCGCGTCGTCGATACACGTCGGACAGACGTACGTCGTGTCTTTGAATCGACCGGAGCTCTTAATCGGCGGCAGACAGCCGATGTGGAACCAGTGGTTGCAGCAATCGCACGCGAGACTCTCGTTGATGCGCTCGTCGTCCATCGCGTACCAGTTGTCGAACGACTTGCTCCAGCGGATGAAGTGGATCTTAATGCGCTCGCCTTTCATGTCGACCTCGGTGATCACGGCGTTGTATAGCACCTCGTCGTTCTCGACCAGCACTGACTGATTCACTTTGAAGCCGGACTCCTCCGCCGGCTCGCTCTTCATCTCCTCCTCTTCGTTGATCGCCTTCGCAGTCGAGTTGAACGGCAGGCGGCAGCTGCCGCATCGCGATCCTTTTTCGTCCACAGCCGGATCCTTCTCTTCGTCGTCATCCGCCTGTTCGGCCTCGCACTTTCGACAGCAAAACCCGTTCGGCGCGTTCACCTTTTCGTCGCGGGCGCGCGCGCACTTTGTGTGGTAGCCATCCCCGCACCATTCGCAAAAGTGTTCACAGTTGGAGCGCTCGCAGTGTACGCACGGGCGCAGCGTCTTGCTGTACATGACGAAATCGCAGATTTGGCAACCGTTGGGCGCCAACAGCTTCTTGTTCGCCGACCAAATCTTCGACGACGCGACGCCGTCCAGCATCGTCGGGTTGCCACACTGCTCGCACTCTTTCGCGCTTGACGACGGCGTCGATCCGCCCGCGGTGCTCGCGGATCCCGTAGGGGACGCAGACCCAGCGGCGGCGTTCGCCATGGCTACGCTCTCGGCAAGCGACACAGTGGTGGCTGTGGATCCAGGCGTTCTCCGCGCGGCGCCGCTCTTCTTCGCGTTCCTGCGCTTCGTCACGGCCGCCTTCGCCGCCTTGTGCTTTGGCATGCGGCCCATGGGCGCCTCTCGTGCTTCACGATCCGTTCAAATGGGAGGCCGGTCAGTGGCGTCCACCGACAGAGAGACAGTGGAGAGCGACTGTCGGGAGCTCTTCGTCGTTGCTGGGCGCGGCTTGTTGGGCTCCAGTGGCGTGTCGTGTGTGCGGCGGCTGGGGATTTTTCGCAAGTGGCCTCTACTGCTGGTTCGTTCTTCAGCCGCGGCCCCCACCCACTTGGCGGCACGTGACTTGGATTCACTATGGGAGGGGCCATGCGAATCCAAAAACACATGGTGCCCTTTATTCAAAATTCGAAAAACAGCCTTCCCTCGGGACCGGTTCGGACCGAACCGCCCACTAAAAATAGCACTTGTCACGGAACCGCGATCTTCCTTCAACCAAGAATTTTGTGCAATCGCCAAAGTAGAGATTAGTGGTTAAAATCAGTTCTTTTTGGATGAATTTCGGATGCTCATTCGCCAAAAATGAAAATAAAAAAATGAAACTCAGACGCCCCACTCTCCCCATCACCTTTTTCCTGCGAGCTTCTCTCGCCCGTCCCCCTTTGTTCTTTTGGCGAACGGCAAAGGAATCAGTCGAGGATGCGTGTGCCTGTATCTTGCGCCAAAGGGAAACGCAGCCATATTGGTCAATATGGCATGGGTGTGGTGGTGGCCATTTTCGCCAAGGTGTCCGTTCGCCCAGCACACGCTACAACAACGCCCTTTGTTTGGTGGCGACTTCCATGCGCGTCACCACCCTCGCTCACGCTTTGTTGCCCTCTCTCTTCGCGTTGACAGCACGCTGTCACAAGCGGGTCACATGAGAAAAGCCAAACGGATTCATACCTTTTAAAATAAATACCCTTTGCAAGCACTGTTCTCATAAATATAATTTTATAGAGGTGTTCATTCTTTCAACATCGTTTCGTTGTCATCAGACGCTGAGTCCATCAGTCAATCGATCGATCAAGAAATTCCCATGCAGCTCGGGCTCCGCGGCTCGCGCGCGACGGACGCACCAGCAGCACGCACTCTCCACCGAATCGTCGACGACTCGCATGATGACGATGCGGACGAGGTCGTGAAGGCGGCTGAGCAACGCTGGCGCCGACGCTACAGCAGCAGCACACCCAACGCCTTCATGGGCACGCGCGACGCCGCGTCGAGTCGCCAGGTGAACCTCTACACGTTCGACGCGCAGAGCTCGCGGCGCTCGGCGTACGTGGAGACGAAGATTGGCGGTCATCCGCTCGATCACAAGCTCTTCTTCTACCCGGACAAGCAGCAGATCCGCCAGCCGTTCAAGACCGCCGCCTGGCTCAGCGGCGGCCGGGCCTCCTCGCCCGCGTACCAGATTACCAAGCACGACGTGCTCGACTACGCGGCCACGAAGATCGGTGGCCATCCACTCGATCACCTGCCGTTCATCAACCGTGGGCAGCCCTCGCGTCCGCTGCTGGGATACATACCACCAACCCCAAAGCCCGTGTTTCATCAGGCTGGAGCTCTTCGTCCACCAGCAGCGGCACAAGCAGCAACGGCGACGTTTATTGGCCGCAACCCAGCGGACCTCTACGACTGCAGCCGCTGTTTGCGCATGCGCCAGTCGCCGCGCGTGCAGCTGAGCTGCGGTCATCCTGTGTGCGCGTCCTGCGTGTCGTCACACTCAATGAACCACGTGGAGGCGGGCGAGTTCTGCTTCCTCGAGTGCGCGCAGTGCCAGACGCTCGTGGCGATCGAGGCCATCGTGTTCTCCAGTCAGTACGCGATCCGCATCAACGCTCCTTCCACAGCCACGCTATCGGAGTTCGTACAGCGCAGCAATGGAACAATCACGAATAGTTCAATGGTGGTTGTACAAGCGAGTAGCTGGAAGTATGGCGGGATCGTCGCATTGCTAGCGTTCGCGACGAAAAAGCTGTATCCTGCTAGTCTAAAGAAGCAGCAAATTACACCAGCTAAACCCATGAACAACAGCGAGAGCGATGTGGATGCGGCCTCTTTCCTCGACGACGTGGCTGCAGTGGCGGTCGCTGCGGTCGAAGACACGGTCGAGAACGGCGCTGCGCGGTGGCAGAAGCGCGTCGCGGGCCTCAAGTTACCCTCCAAGCTGCTGAAATATGAGTTTGTCGAGACGCTCGGTATCGGGAACTTTGCCGAAGTGATGCTCGTCAAGCGCCACCACCGGACAGAAGACGGAAAAGAAACGCTGTCCGTGCTCAAGGAGAGCGACAAGCTACAGGAGGCCGTGAACGAGATCCACCTCCTGTCGCGCATCCGAAGCCCACATGTCGTGCGTATCTTCCAGTACTTCATCGAGGAGGTCGGCCATCGCCACTTTGCGTACATCGACATGGAGTACTGCGACCGCGGAGACCTCGTGGCGTATCTCAAGGACAAGGTAGAGAGAGATCTTGTGATGGCAATCAATGGCCCATGGTGGCGTTGTGATGCTGCAGTATTTGCTCATGTGGTTTTCTGTTGCTGATACTGTTTATTGCAGGGCGCACTAGACGCTGCGACATTCGACTCGCTCTTTCGGCAGCTCTGCCTTGGACTCCAGGAGATCCACGCGAGCGGCATCATCCACCGCGACCTCAAGCCTGGCAACGTGCTGCTGACAGTACGTGCGCTTACTGTCCTGATTGGTTTGACTGAACGGCAGGGAATGGTGCTGAGTGTCTCGTATTGTGTGTCAATTACAGAGCGAGGGCGTGGCCAAGATCGCGGACTTTGGCGTCTCGACGTGGCTCGAGAGCGACCTGCTGACCCACCACGCGGCGGGCACGGTCGCGTTCATGGCGCCTGAGGTGCGGCGCTACTTCTTGGGCGAGGACGTGAGCTACGATGCCACGGCCGACGTCTGGTCGCTCGGCGCGCTGGCATTTGCGATGCTCACGGGTGACCCAGAGCCACGCGTGGCCACGCGACCATGTAAGTGGACATTATGTAATAGCGTCTTTTGTAAATGGACACTTTGGTGGCGGACGCTGATGATGATGATGGGTGTTGTTTGATGTATTATGTGACACTTGTGACAGTGGAGGAGCTCCTCGAAATGCTGCGCGAGCGGGGTGTCCAGGAGAAACACGTGGCGCTGATCGAGCGGACGCTGCACCCAGAGCCCAAAGGACGCGCGAACCTCACGGAACTGCTGCTGATGTTCCCGTCCACAATAATCAACTCGAAGCTCTAGCAATAGCAGAGAGAAGCGAGTTTGTATTTAATTTTAGATGTGTCTTGCTGCTAATGAACGATGTGAAATTCTACGCAACCCACTGGTGGTGTCTCTATGCTAGGAAGGCGTCGATCCACTCGAGCGCCTTCTGCTGGTCTTTGCTGGAAACGTACGCGGCCAGCGCCTTGTTGAGCAGCACGAACTGACGCTCGTTGGCCGCGAACGCCGCCTTCTTCACCTGCAGACGCTTGGCATCGTCGATCGCTCCGCTGGCGAAGAGCTGCTCGAGCGCTTCGAACACGACATCAGGCTCGGATGAAGGTGGCGACACGGGCGATCCTTGTTCGCGCACGCGCTTGAGTGGGTTCTCCACGCCAGTGCTGCCAAAGCCGCCGGCGCCTCGCGCGGTCTCTTCGATCTCCTCCACAACCGAGATGTCCGCGTACTCGATCTTCTCGAGAATCAGCTGTGCGACGCGATCTCCGCGCTTCACTGGAGACCAAACAAGTGGCATTGTGAACAACAAGCGTGTGTGCGTTAGTGACAAGCAAGCGATTTGAGTGTGCTCGTGTGCTCAAATGTCAACTCACCTTCAAAGTCTTCGTCGGCGTGGTTGAAGAGGATCACGCCCACGTTGCCACGATAGTCGGCGTCTGTTGTGCACAGCGCAAGTACACGTCAGTATGCATGCCAAAACGAGCCCGTCGTCATCCTCGGCAAATGCGAATGCCAAAGGAACAAGAGAACGCACCGATGACGCCGGCGCCAGTGTCGATGAACTTCTTGAGCGCGAGCCCCGAGCGAGGCGCCACACGCGCGTAGCAGCCATCGGGCACCGCGACCACGAGGTCGGTCTTGGCGAGGCCCTTGCCCTTCGCAGGGATCACGACGTCGTAGGCGCTCGAGAGGTCGAAGCCCGCAGCGAGCGCCGAGCCTCTTGACGGGATGATCGCCAGGTCCGTGAGCTTCTTGACGCGGAGAATGGGGGCGGCGGACATGGTTCGTCTGGTAGTGCAAATGTGGAGGATGGTGCTGGAGCTGCGCGTGTTGAAGGATGCGCGTCGAATGGCGAGTGGCAGCGACGAAGAGGAGGCAAGCGCCACAGAGCACGTTGCCGCACGTTGCCACCAGCCCATTTCTGTTGGCATCATTTTGGCGCCATTTTTCTCACTTACTGTTGATTGGTTGAATATTTTGATAATTTACAAAATTATCCAATCCTGATGGTCAAATTCAAATAAATGATGTTAATTGGTTTATAAATGCTCAAGTTTTGATCAATGAATGCAATGCAAAAAGTATCATCTTGGCGGGTCAGACAGTGATGGCGGTTAAGGTGGCAGCGTTCGACCATCAGCCGCGGCGCTCGTGCGGGTCCCAAACGCCAGGCAGTAGCGCCGACGCGTACATGAGCGGCGAGATGTTGGTGTCGCGATCGAAGACCTTGTCGCCCCAGAAGCTTAGGAGCTTCTCCACGCGGGCGTCCCACCGCTCCCGGTCGGCCAGCGACGCCACCTTGAGCCCCAGCACGGTCCCCATCTCGCGGAAGAGCAATCGGTACGCCGCCGGGTACTCGAAGCGACCGGACTCAAAGAGCTCGTTGATGCTCTCCAGTGCGGCGCTGTGCAAGACGCTCGCCCAGGGCTCGGCTCGGAACCACTCGGCGAGCCAGAGCGCCTCGCCCGAGTCGAGCTCGTCGTTCGTGGCGAAGCGCGCGAGCTTGCGCTCCACGAGGTGACTCATGTCTGCGATCTCCTGCTGCAGCACGCTCTTGTCCGCGCTCTGGTGCTGCAGCAAACGGTACGTCACGAGCCCATCGAACGGGTCCAAGTTGCCCTCGCTGGACACGGTCACGTGCTGCAGATCGACCGCCATCTTCCAGACCATGCGCAGCGGTCGCCCACCGAGGCCGCGGATCACGAAGCTCCGGTGCGCAGTCTCAGCCAGCTGCACGGCCCACTTTGTGTACTTTGGGTCCTCACGCGCAATGCTCATGCGGCTCAGCGCGAACATCCACTTGGTCAGGTAGTGGAAGTACTGCCCGTCCTCCTGTTCGTCCTCCTTGCCGATGCGCAGGCCGCCGCGCGTGGGCTCCGCGAGACTGGCGCTCTCCAGTCGGCGCTGCGAGTCGCGGTAGCACCCCAGCTCTTCATGGACGTCGCTGATGAGCGCGTCTGCCTGGTCCAGCAGCCGCGCCTTGTGCTCGTTCTCAGTCGCGGCGTCGTGCAGAGAGATGTAGTTGCAGACGCCGAACGCGTCGCTCCAGAGGTACCGGCGGCTGCGGCGCTGGAATTCGAGCGGTCGCCACGCCGGCCCCGTGTACGGCGAGTAGACGCGGTCCATGATCGCGTGCACTTGTGTCAGCACGCTCTTGTCCGCCATGTCGGTTGTCTGTGTGATTGCTGAGAAGAAAGAAAAGTGCGACGATTATCAGAAAGTGCGAGTGTGGTAATGCACTTGTGCCAGTTAGCCCACACAGACAAGAGCTCCCAAGTCGCAGATCTCAAAAGGTCAAAACACACGTGGCTATTGGCTTTAGAGCGTCCCTTGGCTCTTCCTACAGTTAACCACGCGTGAGTCAATGAATACAACAACGCTAGCAGGGCAATGCCCTCAACGCGACGCCTCTCAGGCTCAGCCGAAGAGCACACGCTTGACGAGCTCGCTGAACTGCGCGCCGCCAAAGTCGTTCTCGCCCTTGACCGTTGCCCGCAGTACGCGCTCAGCCTTCTCGATGAGCGTTTCGGCCAAGTAAAAGTGACCCTGCGCATCCTGCGCGTAGAAGAAGAACTTGAACTGCGACCCCACGTCGCCCGACGCCATCGTGAAGATGCGGTGCGACGCGAACGCCTTCTCGATCTCGCCCTGCGACGGGATCTGCGGCAGATGCACGGCGATGTTGCCCACCACGCGGCAGTTCGTCCATTTGGCCTGGAAGGAGGCAGCGTCGATCACCGGGTTGGGCACGAGCGTGAACGCGGGCGCCGCTGGGGCCGCAGGCGTGGCCATGCCACCTGAACCGCCAAAGTCCATGTCCAGGAGATCCATGTTCGACGCTGCAGCTGGTGGCGGTTGTGATCTTACCGCCGAGGCCGCGTGCACAGCCGCCGAGGCCGCGCGCACAGCCGCCGGCGCGTTGTACTGCTGCTGGTGAGAGCCGTAGCCCTCTTCCTCGTCGTCGTCGCCGCCACCCTCGCCGTCGTCCTCTTCCTCGTCGTCGCCCAGGTCCGCGACAGGCGCGGCCAGATGAGTCGGCGCGATGAAGAGCTCGCTCGGCTTGTTGTACACGATGGCGAGCGTGTTGAACTCCTGGAAGAGCTTCTCGCGCAGGTCGCTCTCAACCATCTCCGTGAACTGGTGCACGGGCTCCTCCGTACGGAACTGCGCGACGACCGCGGCGGCCTGCTCCGTGGACTGGCGCTCCAGCAGGCGGTAGTAGAGCAACGCGCGGTCGCGCACGTCCTGGTGGTTCGAGTCGTTGATCGCGGCCTGCAGCAGGCGGCCGAGCATGCTCTGCATCTCAGGCGGGCGCTTGAAGAAGAGCTTGAGCGCCGACGTGAGCAGCTCCAGCAGCACCGTGGACGACATCTCCTCGCTGAACTCGTCGATGAGCTTCTCGAGTACGTAGGGCGCGCGGCGCATGTCCTGGCCGAACTCGCCGATGAGCCACACGATTGCGGCCTTGGCCTGCGGCTGCTGTACGGTCGAGATGATGCGCGGCAGCACGTCCAGCACGTCGTGGCGCTTCTCCGGGTACTTGCGCAGCAGGTCCTTCATCACCACGAGGCTCTCGTCGCGCACGTAGTCGAGGTTCATCTCCAGAAAGTCCACCATCGTGTCCACGATCTGGTCCTGCATGGCCGACATGGCCTGCGCCGCCGCCTGCGAGCCGTAGGCGTCCGGCGTGTTCATGTAGCCCGACGGGAAGCCCACGGAGAAGTTGTTGCTCACGGCGATGTCAGCGATCGCACGGATCGAGCGGCGCGCGAGCTCCTGGTCCACGTCCGTCACGTACTCGCTGAGCTCCGTGATGATGTCGGCCACGTTTGAGGCGTCGGCCACGCCCGAGAGGATGTCGATCTTGACGTACTTGACGTGCGTGGGCTCATTGTAGCGGTTGTAGAATTGGCGGTAGTCACGACTGAAGATGCGCGGCTTCTTGTTGACCATGAGCAGGATGTGGTGCAGCACGCAGAAGTTGATTTCGTGGCTGCCACCGGCCATGAGCGTGAGCAGCGGCTGATGCATGCGCTCGAAGACCTGCTCCTGGATGCCCTCCATACGCTCCGTCAAATGAAAGAAGCACTTGGCCGTGCCCAGCACCACGGCGCTGTTGGACACGCGCAGGCACTGCTCGAGTGTGTTCATGATGCTAAACACCTCGTCTTCGTTCACGGGCTTGTAACGCGCCGCGATCTGCAAAATGTTGCACTGGCCCCACTCGTTGAAGTCTGAGATGCGGCTGAGCAGATGCATGACGATCTGCTGGTTGATCGCGATGCCGCCCTCGTCCGCCATAATCTCGTTGAGCGCCACGAGGCAGTTGGACACGACCTGCGGATCGCGGTCGCGGATCATGTTGTAGAGCGTGTCGATCATGTCGCTTTCCTTGATGAGCTCCGGGTTGAGCGAGTGCACCTTGAGGATGCCGATCACGCCCGTCTTGCGTACGTACGCGCTCGTGTCCGTGAGCGACTGCTGCAGCGGGTCGTGGATGTACTCGAGGATCGAGTCGAGGCGTAGCGAGCAGAGCGACCGCAGCGCCAGACCGCGCACCATCGGGTCTTCATTGCGGCTGTGTAGGTTACATAGACGAATGTTAGGCACGAAGCTTTAGCATTAGCATAAGACAAGAACGCACCAGTCGTTGAGCAGCGTGTTAATGCACATGATGGCGAGATCCGAGTTCTTGTTGGCGTAGTTGGTCAGGTAGAGGTAGACCATCTTCTTGGAGATGAGGTCCTTCGTGTCCACGCAGAGCACCATCTCGCTAAAGAGCCGCGAGACGTCGATACCGAGCGTCATGTACGCGATCACCTTCTTGATAATCTCGCGCTTGCGCTTCACGTCCTTCTCGACCGTCACCTCGCGCAGCAGCTAACGAGTTGCGCACACAGCACAGCATACGCATGTGAGCACCGTTCCCCCTCATGCTCTCTCACACACTGAGAAAGATCCACACGTACGTTTTTGAGCTCGTTCACTTCGCCCTTCTTCTTGTCCGTGAAGTAGCTGGAGTTGCTGGCGCCGCCGGGGACGCGGCCGCCTGGGCCAGGGGCACTGCCGACTGGAGGGGGTCCACCGGGGCCGCTCGGGTAGCCGGCGTTCATGTTGCCGTGACCGGACATGGAGGGGAACATGGTTGTGGCAGGAGGTCGTGCGGCGAAGAGCGAGATCTGCTTATCGAGCTTTTACAAGCTTACGAGCTTACGTGGCACACGTGAGCAATCACTTTTGAGAGGAGCAGTGCGGTAAAGAAGGTTTACCTCTTTAAATTATTCTTTCATAGTTAATAGTCTGTCAGCGTGGTAAAAATACCTGCTACTATATAAATCACCTTATTACTGAAACCCGCGCGTCTGTATTCTAATTTACACTTTTGTTTTGTAAGTGGGATTCTGGACTCGCGTGCGGGTGCGTGTTAAACGGATTTGAATTTTGAGCCCGTTTTATCGTACCCACGTGCTGCTCGACTCTCTTATACAAAGGAGAAGCTTCGAATCGAAAAGAGATGCGCGGGTTATTTGCTCGCGTTGAAGTACGAAGTTACTCTTATTTTGCAACGCAGGTTATTGTTTTGTTTTGATCATGTTTAAGAAATCCCTTAGAGCATCCCAGCGATTCACGGTAAACGGCACACTAAACAAAATTTATCTCTAATTTTATAAAATGTAATGTAAAGCGGTAATTTATTATCCCACCGGCTCACGGTAACGGCAAATTGTGCTGGGAGCACGGTAAAATTTGCCGTCGGCACGGCAAATTCGCCCAATATACGTGCCAACATCAAAGCTTTGGTAAACGTTTTTGAGAGGTTTTAATGTTGTAGACGATCATTTTTGAGACGGTCGACCATTTGGCTTGTTGCTTTTCGCGCAAGACAGACAAGAGTGAGCAGTCAGATCAACAGCTTCAGCCAACTGAGCAGCTCGACGCTCCTATTCTCATTGATTAAGAGTCTGTCACTATCTGATGATATTGTGTTGTATTGCAATTCAAAGGTGCTCAGAGCGAAAGCGAATGCGCTCGCGTCGTCTATGGGCTGGTTGTATGACTCTGTCTACCAGTAGTGGGGTGGATACCGTGAACTGGTGGGAAACACGCATTGAAATCATGGAATTAAATTGCCGGAGTAGGTAGTTTGCACTTTAAGGAGCAAATTAAAGTACCGTTTGCCGGAAATCGTTGGGATGCTCTTAACGTGTAGGAAAGTAAATTTGTAAACAGAGATTTGGTTCTCTAATTTTTTAAAGTATTTATTGCACTGCTTACATACAAAGCTCAAGCTAAAGCAGATCAAGGGCTTGCTGGAACCGGTCGGTTATCTTTTTTAAAATATACGTTGAACTGTAATCCATACATAGTTGAAGTTAGTCCTGTGTTTTTGTAGCTCAAGATAGAAAAACCCAAGCATTAGAATGCACTTGATTTTTAGCTTCAAATACATAACTCAAAATTTGACAGGATTAAAGTATTGAAATATCAAAAATTATAGCTCTTCAAGTTGGTAGATTGATTTCTTAAATCGCTTTCTGAAGTTGTTAATTATAAAGAAAAACATCTCTAGGTTGATAGATCGATTTTAAAATCATTTCTAAAATTGCCACGCAGGGAATAAGTGCTATTTATGTTGGAAATCGTTTGAGCCCTGCTCGAGCAGACGAATGCTCGATCGAGCTCCGAGGGCGTCAGGCTTCCAGTTCTACAGCCATCGGTCTTCAGTACACTTCTGGATCTATACAGATTATTGGTGATAAAGGCGATCTGCTCTGACGTCAGCCGCTGTGGTGTATCCCGGCTGCGTAACGAGGTTATGAAACCATGAACTCGGGACAAGCAGTTTTCCTCTGCTCCCAGTTGGATCCTGGATGGCGCTTCTTCCCAGGTGCCAGTGGTCTATTAATTTTTGTGGAGCTCCACCAGGTGGCGGCGAGCTCTTGAGTTTTTGTTGCTGTCGTTCAGTTCTACACATCGAACACAAGTGGTGATGCACGATTGCTCCAGCTCCCCACAACGTGCTTCTGCGAGTCTTTCCTGAACACGTCGCAGCCGCCCTCCACATTGTTGATGGTGGAGCACAATCTGCCCTGATTCCACTCGTGCGCCGATGGGTGGTCGTGAACTCCAGTGCGACTTTCGAAAGGAAGATCCTAAACTAAAGGCTACATGATATATTCCTGTGACGGGCATTGTAATCAGAGTGTTCTGTGTGGAGCTGGAGAAATGTCCAGGTCTGTCACGAACTCCCTGGCTCATATGGCAGCTCTTACAAGACGCACTGCATGCCAACACTTCCTAATTATGTCGACTAGAGACAGAGCGGTTCTACAGCTGCAGTTGTGTGTGAAGAAAACTACACAACTAAGCTACTCTCCGCGGCGTACCTCACTTAGCTGAGAGCGACGAGCAGCGCAGCCAGCTCAGCATGGACCACGAGTTGAGCTGTCAACGAGATCACTCGTAGAGCAACAACTTATCAACAAACCTACTAAAGAACTTGGGCCTTTGCAGCGTATAATGCTGTTTCTTCAACTGCTGCTGGCCACGAGCGACGGACAACTAATGCCTTCCGTTCTCAGTTCTCCATCTGTTCCTCTCAGCTTTGCCGCAACTGCGGCAACAGCCCCACGCAAGCGCCTGAAGACAGGCAACATCTTCCTCACGAACGAGCAGCGCCAGGCGCTGTGCATCAAGGCGGCGATGATCCACGGTGGCGTATGATTGCGATTGTGGATGCAGTCGCAAACAGTTTTGTCAGAGCGTGTGTCGCTCCAGAGTAAGCAAGCTTCACGGACGTCAAATTTTTTGTATGACTGACATTCCACAAAAACATAAAAAGGGCCACAAAACATCAAATAATGTTGGTGGATGGTGCACGAGTGAACCCAAAACAAAGTCAAAGCACAGAGACGGAGCTGGGCGGCGTCGCATTTTACTGAGTCATTATTTAGTACAGAGTATAACAAGATTAGTGAGTATCTGATATATATCATTTCAAAGAGTATAAGTGTATATGAAGTATAGATATGGTATGATAAATAGAGAATGCTAAGCCAAATAATATTACCTGTCATATTAGATATAAACAAATTTGAGAGGGAATATACTATAAATTGGTCACTAATAGCACTATATCCTGTATGAAGATTTATGGCTAGATTTCTGCGTCTGCCTCAGGAAGCGTTAGCTCAGGATGACTGACTCAGCTGAAGGTTTGGATTTTTGGACTTTTGCATCCATGAGCGATGGCGTTCCCGGATCAGTTTATGTGTGTATCCGTTGCAAGACCTGAGGACCTGAGGTGACGTGAGACTTGTGATGTGACGTCTCCTTTCGGCATTGTGGATGCAGCAGCACTCACTCACTCCTCACTTGCTTTTTGCTCTTCTGTCCACTTTCAGGCTCTTCACATTGTAGGTATGCATGCGCGCCACCACCACAATGCAAAAGAGCTCATCGCACTTGATCGATCGCCTTCTCACCAAGTGTCCAAAAGAGCAGAGCTCAGAGATTCAATGTGTTCGCCTGCTTCATTTCTTGAGCTTTCCATTGTTTACTCTCCTGACCAACACTCTTGGTAGTCCCGCACCGATGGGTACTCCCATCGTGGTCTTCATTTCATCAGTTCATTCTGCAATTTACCACCTACCGCGCACCTGAGCAACGAACAAAACATACCAAACTCACCAGCTGCAACTACGCACCCTGCTGAGCGCACCACGTGATCATGACCATGGACGAGCTCCTCTCGGTCGACTCGCCCCGCAGCGGAATGGTATCTGCGCCGAAGGACTCGAACAAGTCCCACTGGCGCTTCATCCCGACGCTGCTGCGCAAGAACTGGCTGCTCAAGCGCAAGCACCCGATCGCGCTGCTCTTCGAGGTCATCACGCCCATGCTCTTCATCATCGTCATGAACATCATCAAGTCGCGCACGACGGACTACATAGTGCCTGCGGGCTTTGCGAGCGACACACGCTCGTACAACCTCTTCAGCGACTATGGGTTCTCCCTTGTCGCGCCGACTGCAACGCCCAAGTACGCCGTTCCAGAAACCACGCTCTCGGGACTCTTGCTGCACTTGGGCGAGCATTCGTTCGAGCGTGCGAGACTCAAGAAAACGTTTACTGCCGCAGACAGCGAGAGCTGTCAGCTTCAGCTCTCTCTGGAAGGGAAAATCAGCCTGAACACGTCGTCCCCGTACGCACTGCCGCAGGAATGCGAGGGAAAAGTGTCGCCGTTCAAGATCGCGATCGCTCCGGACAATGCGTTCACGCGCAACTACTTCTACGAGACGGTCAAGAGCTGGTACCCGACGGTCACGATCGCCCTGCCGTCGGATGCGGCGACGCCAAGCATCGTGATCCCGTCGTTTGAAGACAGCACGCTGTTCTTTGCGAGCGAAGCGGAGCTCATCAAGTACGTCACGTCTTCTTCGTACGCCACCACTGCCGAGCAGCCGCGCATCTTTGGAGCCATTGTCTTCAACACGTTCCCAGATGACCAAGCATCGGGAAAGATCGGCAAGCCGGCGTCGATCGAGTACACCATTCGAATGAACTCCACCTTCGTCGACGATGGAAAGGTCAATCGCTATGTGCCACAAACGATCAGCAAGAAAGGAGCCTCAGCCTGGAATCCCTTTCAGCGAAAATTGGATACGGGCACGTACAACGGGTATACTGCAAACGGCTTTATGACGCTGCAGACGCTCGTCACGCGGTTCGCCAACTGCCTCCCCGAGTGGAACGCCGAGAAGAAGACTACGACTGGCAAGTGCCAAACGAACGAGTCGGTCTCCGTGTCAGGTGGTGAAATGGATACTCGGCTGCTGCAAGCGTTCGCTGCAGATCCTGCGATCGTAGATGTGTGGAGCGCTGTCAGAAATGCTACTGCGTCGCCGACTGTCACGTCCATCGATCTCTCCAAGCTCGCTAGCAAGGAGCGCGATACCTTGTTGCAGCCGCTTCGAGTCGCTCCTCAGTCGTACTTTGGCTCGACAACATCTCCTTTCCCGATCGCATCGTACTCGAAGTCAAGTTTCTACGACACGATCAAGGATGTGTTCCCGATCTTCTTCATCCTCGCGTACCTGCATCCGCTGTCCAAGATCCTCGTGGGGCTCATCGGTGAGCGTGAGACGCGATCCCGCGAGCTGATGAAGATTCTCGGTGTGAAGGAATCAAGCATCGTGGTATCGTGGTACATGACGTACTTCGTGATCCTGTTTCTCGGCAGCGTGTGCCAGGCAGCGGCAGCGAAGGGTGGACTGTTCGAGGAATCAGACTTTCTGCTGCTGTTTCTCTTCTTCTTCCTGTTCAGTCTCAGTGTTTTGGCGTTCGCGTTCCTCGTGAGCTCCGTCTTCTCCAAGACTCGCACAGGCGCATACATCGGCTTCATTGGCTTCTTCATCATGTACGCCGTCTCTAACGCGTTCACTGACTCGACTCCCGAGCTGTCCAAGAACATTGCGTGCTTGCTGACCCCGATCGCTCTCGTGCTTGGCGTGGGATCGTTGGCGACTGTGGAGACTTCTCATATCGGAATGAGCTTTTCCAACGCATCGCTGCAGGTCAACAACTTTCGCTTCTCGACGTCGCTCTGGTTCCTCGCATTGGATACGATCCTGTATACGCTCTTGGGTCTCTACCTGGAGAAGGTCGTCCCCAAGGATTTCGGTACGACGGAGAAGTGGTACTTCCCGCTGAAGCCGTCGTACTGGCGAAGGTCTGCGCAAGTTGCATACGCCCGGTCAATCTCACTCCAGCGCTCTCTGTCGGAGGGAGTGACGGTGGCAGTGAACCCGAATATTGAACCGGTGGCTGAAGACCTGCGAGACCAGGAGTTCAACGGACAGGTGCTCTCTGTGCAGGGCCTGCGGAAGGTGTTCTCTGTTCCTGGGGGCCAAAAGGTCGCCGTGAACAGCTTGAGCATGAACATGTACACGGGTCAGATCACCTGCTTGCTCGGGCACAATGGCGCTGGGAAGACGACGCTTATCTCGATGCTGACTGGAGTGCTTACACCAACCGCAGGCGAGGCATCATTCCGTGGGCTGTCGGTGCGGGAGCACATGGATGAGATCCGCGAGTCGTTAGGCATCTGCTTCCAGCACGATGTGCTCTATCCAGAGCTGACCGTCGAAGACCACATCGAGTTCTACGCGCGGATCAAGGGCTACACTGGCGATGCGCTGAAAGCCGAGGTTACCAGCAAGATCGCCGAAGTGGGCTTGTCTGACAAGACCAAGGTTCTCTCGAGCGCTCTCTCTGGGGGCATGAAGCGAAAGCTGTCGGTTGCGATTTCGCTGCTAGGCAAGAGCTCGCTCGTGTTCCTCGACGAGCCCACGTCCGGCATGGATCCATACTCGCGGCGACAGATTTGGGAGATCCTGATGAGCAATCGACAGGACCGCGTGATGGTGCTGACAACGCATTTCATGGACGAGGCTGACATTCTTGGCGACCGCATCGCGATCATGGCGGAGGGAGAGCTTCGTTGCTGCGGGTCGTCGCTCTTCTTGAAGAATCGCTACGGCGCAGGCTACAACCTGACCATGGTCAAGGAGGAAGGCTGCAATGACAGCAAAGTGATCGACTTTGTCAAAGAACACATCCCGTCGTGCACCGTGCTCAGCAATGTCGGAACCGAGGTGGCTTTCCAGTTGCCTCTCGATGCTTCGTCCAAGTTTGCTCGGATGTTTGAGCTGCTCGACAGCAAGTTGGACCAGCTCTCGCTCCTATCGTACGGAATCTCGGTGACGACAATGGAAGAAGTCTTCATCAAGGTTGCCGAGGCGGCCGACAATGATGAACAACACACGCTCCAGAACACAGTGAAGCAGCACACTCCCGAGCATCCGCCGACGACGAACTTCTCCTCGGACGAAGGCAAAAAGGCAGCAAAAGAGACTCCAACGTTCAACGGATCCACGTTCTTCATCCAGCTCGTCGCGTTGATCCAGAAGCGCTTCCGCATTGCGAAACGAGACAAGCGTATGGTGGTCGTGAGTTTGGTTCTTCCGATCGCATGGCTCGTCCTGGGGTTGTCGCTGCTGACTGCGGGGCAGTTCGCAAAAAGTGACCCAAAGATGAGCATCGACGTCACTGACTTGGCGAAAGAAGTCACGACGCACCAAGTCTTGCTGCCTTCATACTGCGCGCAATCCCAGGGCGACTGGTGCGAGACTGTGCTAGGTGCGCGTTTCTTCACTGGTGCTTCTCCTGTGCTCGTTGACCAGCAATCGATCGGAAACCCGCCTTACGCAGACGACTCGCCCACTGTCTTCGGAGTGAAGTACACTGAGCCGCCGATCAATCGAACGGACGAAACCGGGTACTTGCTACGTCTGAGCGAGGTCGTTTACGATCGCGCTTTTGAAAATGGTGTCTTGGACCAATTCGGCGGGTACCTTATCCACTCGGACAGCGTGAACCGTGTGTTCGGCTACAACGTGCTGGTGAACACCACGCTGCCGCATGGCTCCGCTGTGTTCAAATCACTCCTGGATCAGTCGCTCTTTCGGTACATGGCGTCCACGGTCGACAGTACGGCAGACACGACCAAGCTCACGCTCAAAGTGAACAGCCATCCACTGCCACTCACGTCGACCACGACAGCTCTCTTCACCTCGTACGTCTCGTTCTCTGCGTGCATGTTCGTGGTCATCGCGTTCGCGTACTACCCCGCCTCAATCGTCGTTCTCCTCGTCAAGGAAAGGCAGCAGGAGCACAACTCGAAGCACCAGCAGCTGGTGTCCGGGGTCAGCATCCCAGCGTTCTGGCTCGCAAACTACATCTGGGATATGGCAGTCTACATCATTCCTTGCGCAGCAGCTCTGATTCTTCTTCAAGTGTACGACTTGTCTGCTCTCACGGGATCCAGCAAGTGCGTCACCTGTGGAGATTCCACGTTCCCATCGGTCATCATCCTGTTCGTGCTCTTTGGGCTGGCGATCTGTCCGTACGCGTACTGCTGGTCGTTTGTCTTCAAGGATGCTCCATCGTCGCAGACGTACATGATCTTGATCAACTTCGTGCTTGGCCTCGCGCTGATGATCGTGTCTTTCGTGTTGAGCGTCACCGACAGCACCGAGAATCTCAACGAGGTGCTCAGCTTCCTGTGGCGCCTGTCTCCTCTCTACAACCTCGGAACGGGTCTGCTCAACTTGACGATCATTGAGATCACTCACACTGGCGGCGCCGAGACGGACAAGTTTAGCTCCACGAACCCATTCAAGCTGACGAACATGGGCTACAACATGGTCTTCCTTGTCATCGATGCGATCCTGTACTTCGCTCTTGCAGTTGGGATCGACTACGCGCTCACTTTCCCGTCCCTCAAGGCAAAGTTTAGCAAAGACCCGCAAGTCCCACTTGAACAGCAGAGTCTCGATGAAGACGTCGCAGCTGAAGTGGAGCGAGTCACCAGTGGAGCCGGAGACAGCGATATGATCAAGCTGCAGAATTTGCGCAAGGTGTACCCGAAGGGAGACAAAGTGGCGGTGGCGAACCTCACTTTCGGCTTGAAGAAAGGTGACTGCTTCGGATTTCTTGGAATCAACGGCGCTGGCAAGACGACGACGATGAAGATGCTGACGGGAGACATCGTTCCGACTTCTGGTGGTGCGACGCTCGGAGGATTCGACATCCTGAGCCAGCAGATCGAGGTCCGTCGCCAGGTTGGCTACTGTCCGCAATTCGACGCGCTCATCGATCTGCTTTCGGTGCGCGAGCACCTGGAGCTCTTCGCGAAGATCAAGGGCGTGCCCAACTCAAAACTCGATGAAACCGTCCGCGAGAAAATGACGCAGCTCAACCTGCTCGCATTTGAAGACAAACTCGCCGGTAGTCTGAGTGGCGGCAACAAGCGCAAGCTCTCGGTCGCGATCGCGATGATCGGTTCACCATCGATCTTGTTCTTGGATGAGCCGTCGACTGGAATGGACCCGGTCTCTCGGCGCTTCATGTGGGACGTCATCTCCGAGATCTCGACGTACAACAAAGAATCGACGGTGGTGCTCACGACCCACAGCATGGAAGAATGCGAAGCGCTCTGCACCAAGGTCGGCATCATGGTTGGCGGCGACTTGAAATGCCTCGGTAGCATCCAGCACTTGAAGAGTCGATTCGGCGACGGGCTGATGTTCGACGCGAAGCTCCAGTCGCCCACGGCTGACGAGACCAGATCGCTTGCGTTGCAGCACTTTGACTCCAGCGACGCTCAGATTAGCCAGGAAGATCTCGACGACGCTTGCAGCAGATTCGGAAACGCTGCTTGGGCTGCCAAAATCTCCAATACGCACAAAACCGGATACGCCATCGCCCACAATCTCGAGCGCGACGGCTACGTCTTGGTGTCCACTTTTGCTGCTTGGTGGATTAACGAGAAGAGATTCGAAAGCATCTCAGAGTTCCTGATCCGAAGCTTTGGATCCGCTGAGCTGCTTGACCGCAAGAATGACTCGTGCTGGTTCAAGATCCACAGCCAGAGCTCAACCGGTACGTTTGAGTTGAAGTCTGGTAGCAGGAGTCCCGCAAGCCAGCACCCTCACCTGAAGCTCTCCTCGGTGTTCGAGTTGGTTGAAAACGCGAAGACGAGCTTGGCGATTCGCGAGTACAGCGTCTCACAGACGACGCTGGAACAGATCTTCAACTCCTTCGCAAGCCAGCAAGACGCCGACATTCCAATCAATATCACTCCGACGAACACAGCCCAGAAGTAAGCGTCATCCAGCATTCCCAGTGTTTTTCGTGAATTCATGTGCGCTTTCACTTTGAGCAATTTCACTCACATTAACACAACAATAACTCTTTTTTCATCTTCATGTGCTGATCAACCTGCTTCTCCGTGCAACGCCTCGCTGAGCTTCAAAGTCAATGAGCTTTCGTTTCCATCACCAAAACGCTCCGTCAGCGTCTGCATGTTCACAAGAATGGTCAGCACCACCTATTTTTGCCTGCTTGTTGTCGATCATGCTCATGTGTGTGCAATGCAGCATACCTTTCAGTAATAGCACCCACCCAAGCTCCAATAGCGCACAATCGAGTGCTTCAGTTGCTCTGTGACGTGGCGGCTGGCTTCGACATGCACTTGACGCATCACGTCGCGGAGAACACCTGTGTAGTCGATCGCCCCTGTCTGAAACTCCATGCCTTGCACACGCTGGTGCACCATCCACAGGCGCTCCAGCATAGCGTTGAAACTCTCGTTCACGCCAAACTCGCTCAGCAATCCGATCGGCAGTGCTCGCACAAAGCGTGACACGTTGTCGCTAGATGACGCGATGCTGAGCGCGGCGTGGCGTTCGTAGCTCAGGGCACTCTTCCAGCAGCAGACGCCCGCCAGGAAGGTGAACAGTGCGTCCCTTTTCACCGCGTCAGCTTCTTCCGTTGAGCTTGAGGACAGTCCACTCAACGTGCGATTGAATGCATCCATCACTTCAAGCAGCCACGAAATCGTGTCCTGAGACGGTCTTCCGACTGCTCCAGCAACCATCACACACGAAGACAGCTCGTTCAGTAGCTCCACTCGGGTAGTTGAGCTCGCGTGGCGCCATTGAGAGAAATCTTGGCGAAGAACCCACTGGAAAATGATCGAGGCTTGCCTATCGGAAAAGAAGACAGCTCCCGATCGCAAAAGCTCAGCAAAGATGGTCGCTCTCTGCAGCATCTGAACCAATGAACTTGCCTCTGACGGAGTACCGAGCACGAAATCTTCAACACCTTCCTGGCGTGGGATCTTTGCAAGAACGCGCCTAGCAAAGCGACGCACGAGGGCAGCAGAATCGGCTTCAGTTGACTGGATAAACTGGAGACGCGGAAGAACTTGCTGGACCACCACGCGTTTCACAATTTCGCGGGATTCCGCTGAAATGCGAATGGCTGAGTCTCGCTCCAGCAGTTGCCCAAGTACGTCAATCCACCTCTCAACGAGATCAACGTGCTGATCACTGAAGCGTGCGTCAGACTCCCACGCGCTCAGTACTGTTTCCGACGCAGTCTTCACGAGTCTTTCAAACGTCGCTGTATCCACTCGGCCCGCTAGAAGCAGAAGACCAGAGACCAACTCGCGTTGCACTCGCGGTTCCAGATTCGCAAGCATCTCATGAGCGTACCACTGGTTCACGATGTACACGTCGCAAATCCCCTGGGTCGTAGCGAATTCAATGCAGCCGACAGTCACATCCGTGTCACAAAAGCGCTTGACCAGGCGATGCACCAGCGACTCAAAATCTAACGGTGGAAGAACCGCACTAACCGCAGTCAGGCACGACAACACGGACTTCACCAAGCGCGCGATCGTATGACGAGCAGATCGGTCTTCACGCTCTGGGACGCTCACTTCGTTGCTTTGCTGCTTCCGCAGAATGTCCATGACCTTGAAGAGCATGCTCTTTGACGGTAGGGTGAAGATCTCCGCATCAAACGTTTTCTTCTTTTGCATCACGAAAAACAAGTCTCTGGCCGCAGAGATTGCCCCTAGGATGAACCACTTGAACTTGTCTTGCCCCATTGAAGAACGCACAAGTCCGACAGTGAATTCGACGTCACTTGGCTCGAATGTAAGCTCGAATGTTCCAGCGTCATGCTTGCGGATTGGACCATTGCCAAGAGAGACGATGCCGAGCGAGGAGTGGAAGCGGTTCGCCAAGCCTGCCAGAGCCAACTGGTGCGTCAGCTTGGAGGACTTTTCACTTGCAAGGGTCGATCCAGCTTGCTCAATGAGCGCTTGTGCATGCTCTTGTCGGACAGCACACCCATGAGCTGGCATCCGGCACACCAGGAAGTTCAGAGCAAGCAGATGGAGCCCCTTCGAAACCTCTTTGGCGCTGGTCTTGAGACGATCGAATGAGTCAGATGCAAACTGCTCAACTTCAGTCGCCGAAATGAGGTTGTACTTCACGCACTCAATAAGAACTGGGCCGAGAGCAACACCAATCATCGCAGACGCTGTGTCTTGTCGCCAAACTTGTCTGATCAGCTCGTTGAGGTTCGCCAGCCACCCCAGCTTCTGGATATACGCGAAGCCAGACGACAAACGCGCTAAGCCCATCAGCGATGCCCAAGCAACCACACCTTGGTATTCATCTGGGTTTGATGAATCCGCCACCAACTGTGAATCATTGGGCTCTTCGGAGAAGACGGTTTCAGCAATCTTTGACAAATTGGATGCGGTGGTAGTCGATCGAAGACACAGGTTCAGCACAGACCCCGCAATGAGCTTCACGCGCTCTTGCCTGCGCAGCAGGAAGATTCGATCCTGGGTGTCGTCTATTACAGCATGCAGCCAGCCGAGATGACTGATGCATACAGTGGATACCGCTTGCAGCAGCGGGTGGATTGCTTCTTGTATCAGGCTCAGAAGAACCAGCTCAAGTCTTCTCAGGTGCGCTTCAGTCATTCTTTCCTTCACTGGATCCAGCGGTCGGTTTCCAAGCGCTAAATGCAGCCCGACAACAGCACTTAGAGCGGTGAAGTAATGATTCTCGTTCGGGAACACCTTGGTCTCTTCAATGGCCCTCGACAGCCTGCTACTCAGCTTTTCGATGTTTTCGCTCACGGACTGTTGCACCAGCTGCGAAGTCCACCGCTTTGAGTCGCGCAACTGGCCCGTCAAAGCTCCAACCGCGATCATTTGGAGCCGCTCGTTCTTGATACCACCAAGTGCACGGTCTCGTGATGCAATCTGCTCTGTAATCTGCTCCGCGAAGTGCTGGTCTCCATCTTCAGCACTAGCTCCAATGGTCAGCTTCAGGGTGCTCAACTCATCGACAGCATCCACGTACTTGGCCATGAATGCTTGCCACCCTTCCATTAGACTTTGGATTCGCAAGAACACCACCCTGTCGTCGCTCTCAGCTTCCCATGGTGCAACTTGTTGTGAGAGAATCACCGAAAGATTCGTCTCCATGTCCGTGACATTCTGAGAAGCGAGCTTGACAAGTTTGTCTTTTCGTTTGACGCTCGAGTACTCAATGGTTTCTTTCTCCTCATACGCCAGCAGAAAGCCATCCCAGTCTTCGATTGTTTGTTCTGCACCGTAGAGCTCGATGACCTCCCGACACGTGGGGAACTTCTTCTTCACTTCTTTTGTTGCCACTGTTGAAACTCGCTGCTGAATTCTCTGGTCGTTCACTGTCGAAGAGACGGCTGCTTGACCACGACCGTTTCCAGAGTTCAGTTTCGTGCTTTCATGCTCGAGAACTCGCGCCAGGAGCTTTTCGATTTCGCTGCGAACCTCATCTGCAACTTCTGATTTAAGCGATTTCGCTAGCTCGTCAAGCTTCTCAGACACATCGTCTTCTGAGATGTCATCGTCATCTTCCTCGCTGTCACTGTTGACGATCACCGCGCCTCGATTTTCTTGTACGCTCAGACCCAAAGCCACCAGCGAGTAGACGTTGAGCGATTCAAACGAAGATCTCCGCACGGTAGCACTGGTGCTCCCAGTGAACTCCCAGAGTTGCTCCAACAGTTTCGCGGCCTGTCTTTTGTTCGCGTCCATTTCTGCAGCCCCAAGAGCGTAGAATACACACAATCTCTCGAGAAAAAGTGGCTCCTCGACGCATTGGATCTTCTTCTTTTTCATCTTCAGCGCAATGATCTTGAACGCCGCATAAAAATCCAAACAGTCAGCCTTGCACAGTGATTCGATGGCGTTTACAGCCATTGCGACAACGGACACGCATTCGTCTTCAAGGAACGCTTGGATCTGGCTGATGTAGTCGACGCCAAGCTCCGCATCCTTCTTGCAGAGCGACTCGATCGTAGCCATCTTGACGAGATCGTACTCGGTGTTGCTGGTGTCTGAAGGCTCTTGATGCAGCAGCGCTTCGAGACGTGGGTACACTCTTGATTCTCGCTCCCATACAACGTAGAGCAGCCGCAACGCCATCGGCTGCATGGACGCCACGGAGTTCATGCGCTTGATGAACCGGAGAATGATCTTCATCGTGTCTGTCGTGACAGCAGCCAGCGAAGCAAGCACATAGAAAGATCTGCTCACAAACTCGGAGTAGCGGGGAGAAAGCGCTACTGACGCATCCAATGGTCGCTGGGAAACCAAAAAGACGAAACTCGACACGAGGAGTTTTGTAGTCGCCGCGCTCCAGAATTTCTTCTCGCACTGAACCTGTCGCTCGAGCGCCTTGATGGCGCGATCCCGAAGACTTTGGCGACCGTCAAATAGTAGTGTTCCCAGGAGCAACGCCAGCCACAGTTCGTCAGGGTCGTTCTCGCCTTGAACGCTTTTCTTCGTGTGCTCGACAAAAAGACTTGACAACCAGCTCGAACACATTTTCTCGTCGTCAATGAGACGCAAGAAGGAGCCCAAGTGAAGCGCTTCTGCGTCGAGTGCGTCTTGATCACCACTGGAAGCCGATGCGCGAATCGGGGCGTACTGTCTTTGAGCTTTCATCTTCATCACCAGCTGAAGCAGCGGCGCCACTTGCTGGGCATGAGTAGACAACACCGAGAGGAGCGGGATGATGAGACACTCCACCAGCACACGACGACTGGAACTCGCGTCGTGCATCCTGCCAAACTCCAAGACAGAGCTGATCGTACTCAGCAGCAACTGCTTCTCGAGACTTGAGTCACAAGTAGCGACAAGCAAGTGAGCGCACGAGAACAGGAAACTGGAACTCCAAAGCGCGTCGGGTGCAAACTCCGCGAGCTGCACCAGCGCTTGTAGCAGTTGCAGTACGCCGACTTGGTGCGCCAGAAGGAATCGCACACGAGCGACAATCTGCTCGCACGTCTTGACAATCAACTTGGTCGAGTCTGATGTCTCGTCGGACACGACTAAAAGGTCCACCAGCACGGATACAAGCATCTTGTACGACTGGATAGATTCAGCGCGTCGTGGGGAGAGTTTGAGCGCCGCCACGAGAGTGCGCGTCACGGCGAACTTGACGTGTTCGTGTCCACTTTGCCAGGCGATACGCTGCAGAAGATGGAGCAGCGCCAGCTTCGTCTCGCATGTTTCTACATGGTCACCAAAACAACAGTTAGCGTGAATGCCCAGTCTAAAGAGACGTCAATTCAAAGCGAATTGCGCACCTTCCGCGCCGATGAGGACGCGGACACACAGTGGGGAGATCACGGTCAGCGCAAGTTGAGCCTTCGCACTCGAGCTGGCGAACAGCGGGCTCTTCTTGCTTTCAACCGCAGCGAAAACCCCCGAGAGCACGTCATGGTTGCCGTTGAAGACGTCGAGGAGCATCTCCTGGTACTGCCCAACCTGCTGATCTTGCGCTTCGAGACAACGGAAGATCTGCTGCACCAGTGTGTAACCGAGGAACTCTGCCTTGCTCGCAGGCGTAGAGCAAACCGCCACCACCTGCTTCAAGCGTACAAGTAGGTCGCTGTGCGTGAAATACGCATTCTTCGCGGGCCTGCTCGCGAGTTGAGTCAGTTCTGTTGCGCGCCGAAAAGACCGAGAGTGGCAGTGAGTGTGTGGGGGGAAGCACCAGAAAGAGTACAGAGAAGATGACGAACGCACCAGACACGATGCTCTGCGTCGTCGCGAGCGAAGCGGTCGACACGAGGAGCTCGATGGACGCGTCCAGGGCCTTCGCCAGCGCCGCTGCAGTCGCCGCACCGCGAAGTTGCTGCGCGACCCCTTCCATTTTGCTTTTGCGGCTTCGGCTTGAGTGATGTGCGTTTGAAGTGGTATGTCGTATCAAAAATGATAGGCACTTGTGAAACTGCGTTCACAGCTTCATGCTCAGAAAATGGGTTCTATTCTGTTATAGTGCATAGTTTGATCAAGTCGAAACATGAGCTGAGAAAATCAGTTCTTAGATAAAAACTTGTAGTACAGTCACACCTCTCATTAGTGCGCACAAAAAAATGGACTTTTTGTTACCAAAATAAATACCGTAAAATACTAGTTGTATACGACGTTTTGTTGTATCCGACAGTGTATTTTGTCCAATCAGAATGCACTCCAAATGGCGTTGGTTTTCATTTGTTCTATCCGACAACGCATTGGCCTTCACAACCAATCCATAAATTCGTGGTTGAGAGCAGGCGTGCTGCTGTCATGAACGCCCTGAAATAGACTCTCACAGATCAAGATGCCCAGAGAACGAACGCGAGCAAGCGATGATGGAGGACGAAAGCCGCGCCAGTATGTCAGATCTGTTCCTACGTACCACTTCCGGCTTGTAGTGATCCAGTACGTTGACGAGCACGGAATGTGTGCAGCGCTCCGGCATTTCTACCCAGACATCTCCGGCACTGCCAGAGAGACCAAGCGAAAGAGCGTCTACCTGTGGGCGAAGAACAGAGCAAAGATCGAAGCTCTTTGCCAGCAACAGTCAACGAGTGAGCTGCGCCGCACTAGAGAGAGTGGAACTGCAACGACATTGCCCAAGGACGCGGAGCTCGACCTACTCAAGTGGATCAACGCTTATCGAGCCCACGGCGCACCAGTATCAGCACTCATGCTCCAGCGCAAGGCTCTTCGGGTGGCTCAAGAGCTTGGCGTTTCCACGGCCATGTTCATGGCTTCGTGGATGTGACGGCAGGCGTTTCTTCGGCGCTACTCACTGTCATTCCGTGCACGGACTCGCCAGGGGCAGATCTCCCCAGAAGACGCGATTGCGATGGCAACAAAGTTCTCGGACGAGCTGCGTCTCCGCATGGATGAACTCGGCGTAGACGTGGTGTACAACGTAGATCAGACGCCGCTCTTTTTCGAGCACATTCCAACGAAGACAATCGCGTCCAAGGGCGTCCAAACAGTGTAGGTGCGATCGGGCGGCAAATCCAAGGAGCGAATGACATGCATGCTGCTTGGCGACTCGCACGGAAACAAGTACGAGCCGTTCCTGGTACTGAAGACAACAGCTCCAGCAAAGCAAGAGACCGCGGCGGACAACATAGCAAGACGGCATGGCTTCGGCAAGCGCCTGTGGGAGAAGACGAGGGGTTTGCAGTCATCGTTCGGAGTACAGATCTACAGCAACTCTACGGCGTGGTGGAACTCGGAGCTCTCTGTGCGCTTCCTCGACTACCACTTCGGCGACCGTCGAGGCAAAGTGGTCCCACCCGTGCTACTGCTGTGGGACGATTTTTCTGCCCACTGGACAGAGCGAGTTATGAAATGCGCCAAAGAGCTCAACGTTGCTCTCGTGAGGGTCCCACTCAGCTACACCAGCACATGTCAGCCTGCTGATGTGTCCTGGAACGCCCCACTCAAGCAACAACTTCGCCTACGCTGGGCAGAGCCTCACCATGCACAGCTGGATCGCCACGACAATGAAAAAGGCGCGTTCAGGTTAGCTCCACCAAAGCGCGAGGATGGAGTTGAATGGCTAGCAAATGCATGGAAAGAACTCTCAGTAGCGACAATCAGCAACGGCTACTCTCCGATTCTTGTTGAGCTCAAGTTGTCTGAGCGCGTGCAAGCCAGCTACAGCTTGTTGGCGGTGCGCCTCGAGCAGAT
>JAASGT010000287.1:0-31896 GCA_023334315.1 Globisporangium alternatum | reverse complement strand
TTTTAAACTGAGCGCGCTTTTGAATAGAGATTGCAAGCCAAGCAAACGCTTTTGTTTTCGCTCTCCCCAAGTTTTGGCTCTTACATTTGTCAAGTAGAATTAGGTGGTACACCTTATATTGAAAAGCCGTAAAATTATGTTGTCCACGCTACATTCGGGTCAAACTTCAACTTCAACTCGTCGTTTCCGCACTCGCCTCATTCGCATCTTCCCTCTCGCACACGCCATGGCAGTCGGTGGTGAAGGCAGTCACGACCCCAGTCACGACGTCCGAAGCGACCGCAGAGGCGACTGCAGAGGCGACAGCGGCAGCGATGACCGCCACTCGACGAGGTAACGTGATCAGGAAACACCTCGTGGAGGCTGCGAAAGAGCGATTTCTTGCGCGGGTCCGAGCATTTGAAGCGTCTGAAGATGATGAACTGGACGAAATCGACATTGAAGAAGAGGTTGTGCAAGGCGTGATGCTCGACATGCTGGAGCGCGTAGCTGAGAGACTCCTGAAAGGCCCATCGTGTTGCTTGCGAGATGGTGCGCTCTTCATTACCGAGATACCCAGCGACGCTCACGGCATGGTTAACATCAAGCTCAGCGTCGTCTTTTCAGCGTACGCAAACGCAAATGGTCTCATGGCAGCGACAGAGCGGCTAACTGTCATCCCTTCGGTGCACCAGCCGGACGTCTGTCTTCTACCTGAACAACCGGAAGGTTGCATCCTGTCCAGCCGACTATCAGGGATTCCAAGATGTCAGTGGGCTACGAGAAGAAGCGTTCGAGCGAGTCTTGGTTCAGCTGCGTCTCCTAGGATCGGAGACATTGTGACTACAGGTTGGGGCACCTGCGCGCCAGCTCGCTCAAAATCGTGTCACTGGTGTTGTCTTTTCCAGCGCCAGTGTCTCTGTCGCGTTGCCGATTACCGAGAGCAGAAGCAGAGTGTTTCTGAGAGCATTGGGCTTGAGGTGTCCTTGGCTCCGCTTCTCACAGCAGCGAGTTGCTGCCAATCGCTCTGGACATCAGAACTCGTCACAACGCCAGTGAGCACTGCGAGACGAGTGGTCGAGAGCGCGCGCTTTGGATTTTCTTGGGTGTCTTTGAAGATCTGGAGTGCGTCGTCGCTGAACTTGGACTGCACTAGGCCCAGGTAATGCCAGCTCGATGCCTTCGTCCGCGGATGGAAGGACGCGTACACCATCCAGTTGCTCTCGTACTTGGTCATGCTCCACTTTACTCGACTTTCATTTTTGAACAGTAGGAGAGCTCTGCAGCGACTGGATACGGAGAGGTGCCGAGAACAGGCACGCAAAGCGATGTCGATTGCTGCCTAGTACACGTCAACGACTTGAGCTTTCCTGTCGGTTTTGCAACACCTCGCGGAAGCGCACACCTCGTCCGCAGCGCGTGCGTCACAAACGTGCTGAGCGTCGAGGGGCTAACGAATGAGCAGATTGACCTCTCGGAGCTTTTTTGTCGCGGCTGCGGCTGGCTTTGATGATCAGTTTCTCGCAGCTGGGTGGCAACGCTAACTAGGCAGGTCGATTAGTCGTGCAAGCTCGTCATGCGTCGCTTCTTGTGCAGCTAGAAAGTCGAGTTGTTACGGATCTCTGATGGCACCCTCGCGATTCTTGATCTTGGTACATGTGCTCTTGCAGCTGTCCATAGACCCTCTCGCCTAAAGAGCAGCAACCAGGAGACCAACAACAACTCGCTCATATGTGAGTCAACTGAGATGAAGAAACCTCGTGAAATCAAAACATGTACTATTGGCAAAAAATGACAAAACTTGCGCCTGGGGAAATGGCGCGGTGCTGCTGCACGTAGAGCGACGAGATCGCGACTACAACAACAAAAATGAATCAAAGCGCAGCAGTCTTCTCAAGAGAAGGAGGCGGTGGGTTGCCAGACCATCCGTGCCAACCGAGTCCGCTAGCTCACCTGGCCGCGTCCGTAGGTCCCTTCTGGACACTTATACTCCTCGGGGAGTAGCGAGCGCTGGAGCGCGTTGAACGCGTACTGGCGCTTGCCCGTGTTCTTGAACGCGTTCTCGAGCCGCACGCCGTTGCTCCGCATGGTCGACACGGTTCGGATCACAAACTCCTGTGGGAGACCGTGGTGGTCGCAGAGCAGCTGGATCTGCTCCAGCGTCACGGACATACCCGTGCGGTCCTTCGCACTCTTGCATGATGTGACGCGGCCCGCACCGAGGAGGCGACAAAGTCGCGAGCTCTCTTGGATGATCTTCGGGTGCTTGGTCTTCACGACTTGCTTGCGAGCGGCGCTGATGCGTTCCTCGAGCGATGACAACAGCGGCTCGATGAACGACACAGGCGTTGGAACTGCGTCAGGCTGTCAGCATCAAGTGATAGAGTGCATAATGGTGAGTAGATTGTATACAGTATCAGCAGCCAATGTGCAAGTAAATAGCTTACTTTCATCGCCGCGAGCTTCTTGTATCCCTCGACGTACGCAGTGAGCACACGGAAGCTCTTCTGGTTGATCGTGTCCTGCAGGTACGTCTTCTTGCCGCTTGCGTTGTTCGCCAGTGTCTGCATCTCGTTGATCCCCTGCGTGAACAAGACTGGCGTGACTGGGATCGCGCCGCCGCTGCGAAGCTTCGATGGAATGGTCACCAACACGCTTTCTTGGCAGCGGATGCCGACCACGATGATGTACGCACCGCTCTTCGCCCCCTTGTTGACGCGCACAGACACCACGCTTGGGAGGTTCGTGTTTCGCAAGTGCAGGTTGAGCGTGGATGGCAGGTGGCTTGGAGGCGACGTGTCCAGTACGAGCGTCATGTTTTTCATCGCATCCACCGAAGCGGAGAAGTCTTCCAGCATGCCGATTTCCTTTCCCTGCGTCGACAGCAAGCTCTCAACCTGGAAAAGGAACCCGATCGAGTCGATCAGCTGGAGGAAGTGGCGATCCGTTGGATGCTGAAGCGACAGTTCCAAGCTGCGGCAGAACGAGGTCACCAGCGCTGTCAGCGCCTGCGAGACACACATGTCCAGTCGCGTGGTGAGCTGCCACAGAATCTCGTCTTGCGAGCGGAGGTCGGCTTTCGTCCAGTCAAGCTGGTCGCCGTCAAAGGCAGCACCACCACGGTCAGACTGGTCGCTCTGAAGGCGAGACAGAGTCCGCTTCTGCAACTTGCTGCGCAAGCTCAGAATGCTGCCGCCGTGGCGAAACTTGAAGCAGTGCGCAGCAAATGCACCGACAGTGATGGTCGGGTACGCTTTGACGGAGCTCGAGGTTCTTCGTGTGCGCTGGGAGCGAAGGTCAGCTGTCGGTCCGACCCACATGTCTTGAACGTGCTATTGACGTGAATAGACAGAAAGAAGAGATCGTCAGATCAGCTCCTGGTGAATTTCAGCTTCAGCTACCAAGCAAAGATAGGCTTACCAAGTTGATCGGGAGGAAACGAAGCGGTGCACTCTTCTTCTCCGTGCTGGTTTTGAAGTTGACTCCTTCTTCGGCACGATTGATGCAGGCTTGGAGGCAATCACGAAGTGCGTCCACGTACAATCGGCGTCGCTGCACACGCTCTTCCAGCCACTTATGAACAACAGTCTGGTCATTCTCGTCCTGTAAGAACCAAGAAAGGTGATACACAATTGGTGAGCTCATGATCGCACAACAGTCACAGTTACAACTGACAGATACCACATACCTGGATCTGGTCAATGAGGTTGTCGTACAGTCCGCCCATCAGCCCGTTCTTGCACTTGGTCTCGAAGCTCACCAGCTCAGCTTTCGCACGCGCGAGATCCTCAGATCGCTCGACGCGGAGAAGTTCCAGATACTGACGCGGGATCTCGTTCGTGAAAACGCTCTCCGTCATGTCTTCAACTACCATCTCGTTCCCCTCTGCAAACTGGAAGCTCTTGGTGACGTAGAAACCGTTGTTCTCCTTCAGCGTTCGTGTCGACACAGTCATGGACTTGATGCGGAGGTTTGGCGGATCTTCACGTGCTGACGAAGTTTCCACCACGTGGCTGGCGATGTAGCGACGATGGGATCCTTCGCGCGCGACCAGGTTCATCTCATCCGAGGCGAGCATGTCACTGGAGGAGCAGGTGAACTCGCAAAACACTTGCGGTCTCGTCGGTGGGGACAATCCCATTCCAGAGACACGCGCATGCTTGGCGCGTTCGTCGAGTTGCATCGAAGACAATCTAGTATGGTTCGGACCATCATTTGGAAAGCGATCCACGCTCTGAGTCCCCACGATCCCGTCTGGCAACTCGTACACTACAAACCGCAACACTGGATTCGTTGGCATCACCGGAATCTGGAGCACAGACAGAAACGTCGCTACTTGCGTCACCGAGCCGTCGGTCGACGAGTTATCTACCAGAGTTGGCAGCACTGTTTCGGTAAAGCCCACACGGACCCACTGCGAATTGGTCATGCCGATCATTGACGCTCTCGTCGACAGGGATTGACCGCGGCGGTACTTCATGCTTTCTTGCTGGATGCCAGTCTGAAGAAGCGAGCTGATGCTGGAGCGATGACGGATTGCAGATGGGAGGTCTTCGAACTCGTCCTCACCGGTCACATCGTTCTCGCTGATTTCAGCCACGTACAGCTCTACGAAGCACGCGTGGGCGATTGGTACCTTTGAGACGAGCTGAACCGACAGCGCCAGGATGTTCTGGTTCCCCTCGATACTCTCAGCACCGATTGGAGCGTATTCGGTGTCGAAGAAATTCGATGCGCCAGTCCACGTGTCGCTCACAAGGTCGTCGTCCTCTATTAGATTCTTCTCACCAACGTTTTCTTTCGTCACGGTGCGGTCCTTGACGTGGAGAGAAGGGTTCCAGTTCATGCCGTGGAGTCGAGGGTTCCACTGGAGCACGAGGAAACCTGCTGGAGGGATCAGCGTCGGGAGCCAGATCGTGAACGTGTACCACACGACAGCGTTAATCTTCCAGTACTGAGTGTACAGCACCACATTCAGGATGCACGACACACCCAGCGAGAACGAAATGGCGATGATGACAGCAAGGTACGTTCGAAGCGACTTTCGCATCACCGACACGATCTTCTCGTCGAACACGTCGCCTGAATGCTGGATGAGACGCGAGCCGCGACCAATGACGTAGCCGCCCAGCACCAGCAGCACGATGGCCGTCAGGAAGATCATGATGTCACCACCGAAGACTGCAGCAAAGTACCACGAGGAATCATGCACGTACTTGCAGACTTCCTGGGTCGCATACTTCCACTGGTATGGCTGCAGATCCGGGCAGTAGTCGCTTTCACACAGACGCTTGTTGTACCGCGGGTTCTTCAAGTAGTCGTTGTACGTGCACTTGAAGAAATCCGTGAGCGTGATCATGCCGTACAAGACGTACGTGTAAAACGCCGCGTTGGTTAGCATGAACGCCAGCAACACATAGACACGACGCAGCTTTCGGATGTTCTGGTTGAGGACGGTCAGCCAGTGGAAGCAGACCGAGGTCATCATCGTCCACGTACAGCACACCGTAATTTGCCGCAAAACGTAGTAGATGTGACTGTTGTTGGTGTCGTGGCCATTGGACGAGACGTGGATCCAAATCGCGTTGCCAATGATCGAGAGCAAGAAGATGAGAATGATGCACACCGACGTCATGTCGTTGAAGAACGTATTTCCCGAGAACGTGATGCCATTCTAACAGAGTTGAACCACACAAGTTAGCGCAATAGAACAAGTCGAGCATGCACACAAGAACAGACATTCAACGTACCATTCGTGTGATGAGGATCGCCCCAACGAGCGCAACCGAGTAGATCGTCACAGACATCACGCTGTACACACTCAGACCGTGGTTTGAATCTGCAGCACAAGAACAGAAAATGGTTGGTTAGAAGACAGGGACTCCACACAGCTACAACATAATCGCAGCAATGAGCTCACTTGTGGACTCGTGGGACAGAAGCTGCGCGCAGTCTTTTCCTTGGAGCGTCTCTTGGTCAATCAGCGCAACCTCGACAAGCTGCGGTAGCCAGAAGCGGCCGGTCCTGTTCGACTCCTTCGTATTCGCCCAAATGACGCCCGCGATCTGCAGCTGGAAAGTGAAGTCCGTGTTGATCTCCCAGGATTTGTTTGCTCCGGCACCCGACGGGATTAGCTTCTTCACGCAGAAGTACGTCTCGTTTGCAGAATCCACTACCAAACGAGAGTCTCCAGGCGATGAGTACAAGTTGATGTACGGGTTGCCATCCTTCATATACGCTGCGCTCGCGAGGTTCTCGAATGTCACATTGGCGGCTGACGGGCGTCCTTTTCGAGCACAAGTTGACGAGCGAAAGTTGACGCACACTTTTGGATCCACCGAACCGAGACCGATGACGGTGGAGGTCGAGAACGATAGAGTGAGTGTGCTGGAGTCGCCGTCGACCCAAATCAACGACGAGTGAACCGTTCCGTCTTCAACATCTGGAACGTCCATGGCAGCCAGGCTCAAAGCGGCCAGATTCGCACCGGAACGCGCGACCAAATCCGACGTCAGCTCAGCGTCGACGCTCATTTCTCTCATTCTTCTCTGTCGTCTCGTGGAGGCCGATCCCAGTGTCCCCGACGACTTCTCGTACGCCAAGACAATCGCCACGCTGGACGAGGTGAAGCCTTCAGTAGGTCCGCTAATGACACTTCGCGCCAGCTTGAACACGATCGGCGCTTTCGAGACCAGATTCATCAGGTCTTGTCTGTTCTCCAGCAAATCCATCACGTTGATGAATCCGACTTGAGTGGAGTTCTGACTCGCGCAGCTGGAAGCATCCGTCACAGCGCTGCATGGGCGAACTTCATACGCCCGCGTAATGTCGGACTGGCTCTGCTGACCAGTCAACGTGACTTCAACCGAAGTCATCTCCCATGTCACGAATCTCCAGTTCTTCGGGAGACTAATCGTCACCCACCACTTGCTTGATGTCGTCAACGGGCTCTCATCCCCCAAGTTGTGGAACGCTCCCATGATATCCGACGCCAGCAACGTGAAAGTGATGTCAGCGACGCTGTTTGGCGTGGTCGGAGTTACCTGTAGCTTGTACGAGTCCGTCGACACTGCCAAGAAAATCGAAGCATCACACACAAGTCAGAGACATAGACAAACAAAGGGTAGCACTCGGAGGCTTGAACTTACCACACATCTTGTAGCCAGCGCGGCATGTTCCAGCGATTGAGGCTTCGCACATCGCATTGGTAGAGTTTCCAGGGTACTCATTCTGGCACTCGGTGTTCTTGCACCGACAGAAATCCGATCGATATGGCGTCACCACGGTGCTCGAGCCCTTCATATCCAAAAACACGGAGCTCGAATTAGCGAAGACCAAATGTCAATAAGATAGCAAAGCTTCTTCCTTACCGATTTCTGAGGAGTAGTCTTCTTGTTCGTCTGTGGCACATGAAGAGGAAGAGTTAGTTCGTCGCCTAAATACGTGGCAGCGTTAGGTTTTCAAATGAACGACAACATACCACAGTGACGACGCTCCCCTCACTCGCACCACTCGAGCTGCTGCTATCATCGAGAGACGCATCCGTTGCTGCAAACGACAGCGACTTGACACTCGTGCTCACCACCGTAGCGCAACCAGCACCGCCTGAATTGTCCATTCATCACATGAGTAAATAGGCGAGTGTCACGGCCAGAAGACAGAGCGAAATCGAGTGCAAGAGAAACTAACCTGTCGCCGAGCATGCCGCTGGAAGAGCATCGGTAGTGGTTGGAGTTGGTGTCGGCGTCTTCGCTGGGGAGGACGTAGGCTTCTGGGTCGCAATGGGAGTAGCTGAAGGAGTATCTACCTGCGCTCGCTCTTCAGTGGCTGGACCTCCACTGTTGAACACTGGCTTTGTCGTTGGTTTTGAAGTTGTCACTGGCGCCTTTGTGGTTGAAACCGGCGAAGGCTTCGGCGCAGGAACGCCACGCGGAGGTGCTGTCGTTGATCCGCGAAGCGGACGTCTCGTTGGTTCATTAGGAAGATCTCGATCTTCGTTGTCTGGGGACGTGATCGTATCAGCATGGCTGCTGTGCTTGGAGCCGGAGCTGTGGAATGGTGTCGACCACGAAATCGGCGACGAGTGATGTCCCTTTGCGTAGCTGCCAGCCGAGGAGTCAGCGTAGCTACCTGCCAAGAAGTCAGCGTCGTCTCCAACTTCGATGTCTGCGTGTAACGACGATGCCAAAGACAGAGATCCCGACGCTAAAGACGACGACGACGACGAGATGTGCACCAAGGGGTCAAGCGGAAACGTGATCTCATCGACGCCCGCGCCGCTCTCCGAGCCTGGCGAGCTCACGTAGCTCTCGTCCGAGCCAAACAGCGATCCTATTCATACATACACATAACCACCCGCATACGACATCAGCACGACGTTTTATACATGTGACGCGATTTACGAGAGAAACGGCAAAAACGCACCACTTCCATCGGTCGATCCGCCGGCGCTCTCAAAGACGTGTCGTCCACGTCGCTCTCCGTCGCGTGCTCCTCCATCAGGACCTGTTCGACACACACACCCACGGCATTATCAACACTCGCCCACTAACCCAGACGAAACCATGTCCTTCCATCCATCGAGAAGAGAAACACGAACCTGCGGCGGTTGTTGCTTCTACAGCGACAAGCGCTGTGGCCACCACCACCACACACAGCAGCGTTCGTCGCGGGACCACGCGTGGTCCACTGCGCTGCTATATTGTCACGATAGAGAGAGAGTCATAGGCATAGGCATTTAGTATACGCAGCTGGCACGACACCTCCACACTCACGCGCGCGCATATTCACACGACGTCACACACCCGCCCCATTCGTGCTGCTGCCTGTGTGCGAGAGCGTCAGTGTAGGTTTGTTGTCTGACTCGTGAAGTCGCCCGCCCACACGGTTCAATCAAATCATACATTGTGCGGCTTTTACACCAATGAAAAAGCGGCACAATAAAACCCTTCCCCTACCTACATTTTGGTCCAATGGATTTGTCCTGGGATAGCATAACATTGATAAGCATTGCATAATTGTGAAAAACCCTAGTTTGTGCATAATATGAAGCCAGAAATCACGCAGCGTTCGATGCTGCTCACAATCTTAAGATTGCAACAGCGAGCACTGCATATATTGAAAGTGTCAACTTTTAGCACCACAAAGCATAAAGAAAGCTGCAAGTGCTCAAAAAGAGAGTTGCAGTCAGCTACATGTTGCGGCAGTCTTGCTCGCGATAGTAAATCTATGGGAAGTCTGGCTTCACGGTAACTCAACTTGTCAACCAAGTATCATCTCGAATGTCTTGTCGTGTTACAGTTGGGTAGTACTTTTGCTATCGAGTGCCGACGCACACCATGTCAAGTTCCAAATGAGAGGTGGCAATCACGTTGACGTCCTACTTGCTAACAGAAACTGGTTGTCAATACCATCAAGTGGATGTCACTATTTCTCCCTAGGTAGCATACTTTGATAGAACATATCTGAAGCACCCGATTATGCAAATAGAAAGTTTCTACTGAAAAAGGAAGTCAGCACGTTTTCCCTTTTATCATTTTTATGGGAAAGCATATTGTTTTCTAATTTTCATGATATAATCCTAAAATACATGGCTTTAGAGCCCAGTAATCGAGAACACACAGTAAAACATAAAGTAGGGTCTTCTATTATGATGATTCACAATACTTACCTCGCCAGCGAAAGTGGGTCGCTTCATTGGCTGCGCTGCTTTTGGGGCAAAGCGTCACACCAATTGCCAGGCAAATAGATTGTCAAGAGCTCTCCGAACCGCTGCTGCACACGCGCGCGCGCGACTGACTGACTGACTGACTCACGATGGCGGCCTCCGACTACGACTCGAGCGACAATGGCAGCGACTCCGAGCCGGAGAACGTGCAGCAGATCGTGCAACAGGCCGAGACGCGTCTCGGGCAGAAGAAGGCCGAGCGCGCTGCGCAGCAAAACAAGCCGTCGGCCAAGGTGACGAACCTGGAGAAGTACAACCGCCGCGCGCCGCTCTCGCAGAAGAAGATGAAGGTGCGCTTTGCTTTGGCCGTTGTAATATGTGCTGCACATTCGTGCGCTGTGCCAATTACGCAGGTGCTCATGCCGCTGCATCATTGCTGCTGTTGTTGCTACCACAGGACATTCGCGACAAGAAGCTCAAGGGCAACTTGACGCGCACGAACGCCAAGCACCAGCAAGCCGCGATCTCCGCCGCCAAGTCCGAGATACTGCTGCCGAGCGAGGCCGGTCTCCTGGAAGCCGAGGGTCTCGAGAAGACGTACAAATTCACACAGGCGCAGCTCGCGGATAATGTCGACCAGAACACGGCGCGCAAGATCTTCAGCCTCGACCTACCCGACTACGGCTCGTACCGCGTGCGCTACACACGCAACGGGCGAAACATGCTACTTGGCAGCGAGAAGGGCCACCTGGCGCTGCTCGACACGCTGCGCATGAAGCTCACGTGCGAGTTCCAAGCCAACGACCTCGTGCGCGACGTCGTCTTCCTGCACAACAACTCGATGTTTGCGGCCGCGCAGAAGAAACACGTGTACGTTTGCATTGATATGGCTGTAAGGATACCGAATGCCCAGTGATCTCACATGTGCTGCTGTGGTACACACCAACAGATACATTTATGACAGCACGGGCGCCGAAGCGCACTGTATCCGCACGGTGCCCGAGCCACGCCGCATGGAGTTCCTGTCGTACCACTTTTTGCTCTCAACCGTGAGCGGCAACGGCCTCTTAACTTATCACGACGTCACAAACGGCAAGCAGATCGTGGCGCACCGCACAAAGCAGGGGTACTGCGACACGATGGCGCAGAACCCGTGGAACGCCGTGATCAACCTCGGCCACGCGAGCGGCATTGTCTCGCTCTGGACGCCCAACATGCACGAGGCCGTCGTCAAGATGCAGTGCCACCAGGGACCAAGTACGTCATGTTCTATTGGAATGCTCGACTTTGTATTGGTTCGCTCATTCGCTAATACATCTCTGTTGTTTGTTCACACTTTCAGTTCGCTCGATGGCGATCGACTCGAGCGGTAAGTACCTCGTGACGGCCGGCGCGGACCGCAAGGTCAAGGTCTTCGACTTGCGCAAGTACCAGGAGCTGAATGAGTACTACCTCACGGCCGCGGCCAACACGATGAGCGTGAGCCAGCGCGGCCTCGTGGCGCTGGGCTTTGGGCCAAACGTTCACGTGCTCAAGAACCCGTTCACGACGGCGTCTCCAACACCGTACATGACGTACCAGGTCCCGGGCTCCCAGGTGAGCTCGCTGGCGTTTCAGTCCTTTGAGGACGTGTTGTCCGTGGGCCACTCGACGGGCCTGAACAACATCGTGATCCCGGGCTCGGGCGAGCCGAACTTCGACACGTACGAGGCGAACCCGTACGAGAACGCCAAGCAGCGCGGCGAGTCCGAGGTGCGCGCTCTGCTGGAGAAGCTGCGCCCCGAGATGATCACGCTGGACCCAACGGCCATCGGCCGCGTGGACCTGGACCCGGCCGAGGAGCAGCAGCGCAAGATCCACCAGATGCTGCGCGCGAACGCCAAGAGCGAGGACGCTGGGCCAGCCAAGAAGAAGATGCGCGGCCGCAACCGCCCGTCGCGCCGCTTCCGCAAGAAGCAGCAGAACGTTGTGGACATCCAGAAGGAGAAGTTCCGCGAGACGGTCGAGAACCAGAAGAAGCGCAAGGAGCGCTTGCAGCAGCAGCAGGAGTGGAACGACAAGGCCGAGAGTGCGCCCACGGCGCTCAACCGATTCTTCAAGAAGCAGGCGTAGTGTCGTTCGCAGATAGCACGAAGCTCAGCTTATCAGTCGGCTTGCTATGTTCGCGGTTGAGCCTTGATAGAAACGAGGAGCTCCGACCAGATCACAGCAACGTCAATCAAATGTATTCCTCAACCGTAGAAAGCCAAATCCATTGTATTACTGCGCTTATCCTCTTTCTTGCTGTGCTCCCAACTGTTCTGATCAAAAGCAAGACCTAATTCGCAAATAGCTTCAAGCTAATCACTCCTCACCTCGTATCCCTTCCCGTCTACGCCAGGTAGCGGTACGTGTTGGCCTGGTCCGGGTCGCGCTCGAGGTACTCGCGGTCAATGAGCGCTTCAATCCGGCGCTTGATGACCTTCAGGTTGGGCTTGAAGAAGGCGAGCTGGCTGAGCACCTCCGAGATGAGCTGCTGGTGCTGCAGCGTCTTGCGCGCCTTCATGATGCGCACGATGGCGGCCTCAATGGCTATACTCCGGTCCTCCTCCACGTTCTTCTGGCTGTGGCTCTCCTCGAGCGACGCCATCGGGATGCGGATCTTGCGCATGGGCGACGAGAATGTCTTGTTCACTTCAAAATTGTCGGTCGTCGCAATCGTCTTGCCCGCCGGGAGCTTCGCCAGCACCTTGTACTTGCCGCATGAGAGCGAGTGCAGGATGCGCTTGACCACGTCCACCGACAGGTTGAGCGACTCGCGCACGGCCTCGAAGGACAGCGCACCTTCGCCGTCGTTGAAGAGCAGCAGCGCCACGGCCTGCAGCGTCGTCACCTGCAGGTCGTACCACTTCTTCTTGGGGAAGTTCGCGCGGATCTACAGATTTCAACATGAACAGTATTAGTACCAGGTAGTGATGACACGACACAGTCAATACATATTCTTCCGTACCGTGGCGTTACCCAGCGAGTGGATCCACTGCAGCCGGCGGTGGCTCGTCTTCGAGTCGTAGTACACCTTGAAGAGATTCATGGAGCGCACCATCTGCGGCGGCATGGTAATCTCCAGTACCTTGTAGGACGGCCAGTAGCCCGTCGTGAGCACCTGCACGCTGAACTCCATGTTGGCCGTGGCCGACGCCGTCTCGTTGCTGCGCTGGTTCTTCAAAAAGGCCTCAAACTCCTGGTGGTGGTCGCTACCGATCGCCAGGTCGTTCATCATACCCTCCATCTTGCCCGTGAACTGCGCGCCGCAGCGCAGCTTGAGCTTCCCGATCATGAGCACTTCCGCGTCGGCCGAGGCAGAGCGCTGGTTCAACAAGCGCTTCGCCAGCTGGTTGCGATAAATCTCCGCGAACAAGTCCTTGTCGGTCAGGTACGAGAACACAAACACGACCTTCTCCAGGTAGTCCTCGACTTGCTCGTCGCTCAGCTTCTCGCCGCCCGTCTTGAGGATGCGATCGCAGAACGTGCTCATGAGCTTCGCCGAGGTGTCGGGTCCCACGTCCTTGTTCACAAATTCGACAAAGGCCTCCTTGAGCGCCTTCTGGAAAAGCGAGTTGCCGGTGAACTGGTCGTTCACGATGCTGCGGAACTTGTCGTGAATCGTCAGGATGTCCTTGATAAACGCCGGATCGGAGCTCGCGTCCTTGATGTTGCCACTCGTGACCGCATTCGCGCGCTTCTCGACGATATCGTTGCCCACGGCCGTGATGTGCTTCTGCACGAGGTCCGCGATCGGCTCGAGACCGTTCTTGATGCGCGAGAAGAGGCGGTACATGCGCGCGAGGTCGTCGAGCTTGTCGTACTTCAGGAGTGCGATCACGCCCGAGTTCTCGCGCTCAATGAGCTCCTTCTGCGCGGCCTCGAGCAGCACAGCCTCAAGGCGCTTAATGAGTTTTGGCTCGGTCGTCTTGTGCAAGTAGCGCGCGACGCGGCTGCGCTCGCCCTGCAGCGCGTCGTCGACCTTCTGCAAGTACACGGGCGTCGAATCCTCGCTCAGCCACGCCTTGGACTTGCGCTCGTAGTACGTCGCGCTCACCTGTACAAGCTCGATCTCAAAGTGCGCCTGGTACACGTCGAGGGACTTCATGCCCATGACTTCAAAGATCTCGACGCAATTGCGCATGAGCGTTGTGTCAATGATCTCGCCATTGCGCTCCTTCTCGATGAGCTCGACCATGGCCCACTTCACGCGGCCCTTGACCTTCTGAAACACAACGCGGTCAAAGCTCTGGAGACCGGCCTCCTCGAGCGTCGGCAGCGAGTGGTGCTTGACGTAGTACCGGTCAAGGTACATGAAGAAGCGCGACATCCACTTGTTCATAAGCTTGTGATTCTGCCAGCGCTTGACGAGCTCCTGCAGGAAGAACTCGTCGTGCGCGCGCTCGAGGCTCGGCAGCACGTTATTCTCTAGGTAGGCGTCAAAGGTGCTGCCGTGGCGCTCGTAGAGCTGCTCCGAGAAGTTATACGGCGAGCGCTGGGTGCACATGTTGTAGCACGTGGTGTAGATCGGCATGAACGAGTTGGGCGGGAAGGGCGAGGCCGTGACCTTATCGAATCCCTTGTCGAGGATCGCGAGCAGCACGTCGATGGCCTTCGGCTTGATCTCCTGGTCCCAGCCGTCCTCGAGCCCGATCATCGTCTTGCTCATCGTCGTCGCTTCTTCCTATCTTCCCCCTCGTCGTTGTTGGGCTTCTTTTTGGGACTGCGCTGGCTGGAGTGGGTTGGTATAGTGATCTCCCTCTTTAAATCGATCTGTGGGTTGTGCATCGTTTTGAAGAGGGAGCTGTAGATACATTTTTAGACCTTCACTCAGTTGCTATTTCAGACTCGAGAGCTTTGCATGGTCCTAAACTCAGTGCTTGGTCTTCATGAGCATTCATTGCATTGGCAGCTAGCTGGGTCGATTGTCTAGACCAGAAGCCGCAGTCTGAGTGTCAATGTGAATGCAGCATTCATGGTTGCGCTGACCAGCGGACAAAATAGACAGAGGAGAACTATGTCAGCTGCTTTGCAATACTTTGGGCTGCGATGCTGGACAATAATATTGGAGGCAACAATAATTCGATTGAAGCTCGACACAGCACAAGGCAATTGCCCAGTGCGCCGGAGAAAATCATAGGAGCTCTACGAGCATTGCTTGATAAGAGCGTCATGGCAACGTGGCTCGAGTGCTTAAGCAAACGCCATCGCGCATTTTGTCTGTTAGTGTCAATCTGATTTGAATATCTGCACAATTTTTTGCGCGCGAATACTTTACAATCCTCTCTAACAGCATGTTCAAACATTTTATGCCGTTAAAAAGGCTGACAGTTTGCTACAAGCGACTGAACAGGAAAGCAAAGCTTCGCGCGCGCAAATGCATCGAGTTCGCGCCGGAAGCGCTGCCACTACGGCCATGGCGACGACGCCGCCGCCGCCCTCGCGGCGCAACTCTCCTGCAGCGTACGAGCGAGAGAGTGCGCACATGACGCCGACCACCACCAGCAGCAGACCCTCGTGGCGCTTCTCGCGTGCGTTTACGATCGGCAGGAGCCGCCGCAGCGACGTGGTCATCCCGACGACCGCCAAGACGCGCACAGTTAGCAAGCTGCACGTGCGCGTCTTCCCCGTGCGCGACAGTCGGACGCTGAGCTCACCGACGCCAACCGACCCGCACGTGACGCTGCTGTACACCAAGCCTACGCGATGGGTGCTGCAGGATCTCGAAGCGATGAACGGCACGTCTCTCAACGGCATTGATGTCCCTCCAGGCGGGTCGATGGAGCTGCACGACGGCGACGAGCTCGTGTTGGCATCGACCATGCGCCACGGAGCGCGCATGATGATTCAAATATCGCGTGAGAGTGGCGCGACGATCTCCGTGCAGCTGGACGAGCAAGACTCGATAGAATCCCCAGTGCCAGCACCCGAGACGAACCACACGGCAGCTTCAGTGGTAGCGCCCGGAAGCCCAGGGTTCCGCACACCGCCTCCGAACAGGATATCGAATCGCCACACAAGCAGTACAGTCGCGACGAAGCGCGAGCGACACCATAGAGATAGCACAGAGAAACGACACGGACATGCGGACGGCAACGAGCCCATGGAAGACGTGAGTGACGCAGCAGCAGCAGCTCCACGCAAGCGCAGCCGCCGTCTCGAGGAGCTAGACGACCAAGACCGGTGCATGATGTGTCCCATCTGCTTTGAGTACTTCCACTCGAGCGTCACGCTTCCTTGCTCGCACACGTTTTGCGGTTTGTGTGTGAGCAGCTGGTTCCGCTCGTCGCTGTCGTGCCCTCAGTGTCGCACGGACGTGAAGAGCTTGCCAGTCCACAACCGCGCGCTGGACGACCTTGTGCACCGCCTCGTGGGCGAAACAGAGGGCTACAAGGCGCTTGTGGCAAAGCGACTGAAAATGCAGCTCGATTGCCAGCGCGAGCCTCAGCAGGAGCTTCAGGAGTCGTCTCGCTTGCCCGCTGCGTTCCGCCTGCCCAACTTCCGGAACCCGTTCCTGAGCGACTCGCCACCCACACGCATAACCACGTCCCGTACTGTAGCCGTCGTCGTCACCGCAGACGAGAAGACTCAGCCACTACCCAACGTGTTTACGCGCTGGAAGCAGGAGGAGATCGCGCGCGTGCGCTCGATTCTCTCCAAGCAGTTTGGTGAGACACGGCTGCAAACGTGTCGGCGTATGGGGCTTACGGAATCGTCCATGAAACAGGCGTCGACTTCCCAAACGGCCATCGCGATGCAGAACCTGCTGCTCGACTGGTGGCCCTACGAGCGCGTGCGCGACGAAGGCGACCAGCGGCTCAAGATTTTCCTACATTTCGGCTGAGCTGTTGCCGTCAAACGGCGCGAAATGTTGCGCGAAGGTGACTCCAACGCGACCCGTTGCCATGATTGCATTTTGGGCAACTTCACAATAATCGCGAGCAGCTCCAAAGCGCAAGACGAGAGAGAGAAGAATGACGACCGTGGAGCGACGAGTATTTAAGCACAACGGTAGGGCTTGTACGAGTAGAAAGAGGAGGAAGGCGGCTGTATACATACACACTCACGATACGTTTGCATACACTCACGCGCGTTGCTCTTCTTGCTGTCGTTACGCTGCTGCTGATCGTGTCGTCACTCTTCGCAGATCAAGTGATCTACGAGTGGGAGCAGTCGCTCGAAGAGCTGAACGTGTACATTCACCCGCCGCCGGGCATCACCGCCAGCATGATCCTCTGCGAGATCACCGCGAACCACGTGACGTTGGGGCTGCGTGGCACGAACGACAAGTTCCTCAACGTCAGTGAAACGCCGCGTGTGTGAGATTGCGTTCATGTATGCACTTTCCAGTCACTGACGGCTCGTTGCGATTGTTTGTGTGTTGTCTGCAGCACGATCTGTCGAGCGCTGTGGTCGTCAAAGAGAGCTACTGGATGCTTGGTGCGTGCTTCTTGTTGTTGAGCACTCAGAGCGTATATGTTGACGAGACCGCTGATTGTATTTACTGTGTTGCATTATGGGAGCAGACCAGGGCGAGCTGACGATCAACCTGCAGAAGATGAAGAAGGGGCTCATGTGGCCGAGCGTGTTCGTTGGTCACGGCGAGGTAAGCGCTAATGAGAACAGAGCTCTGTGTAAATGTGGCTGGCAGCCGTTGCTATGCCACTCGATCCTATCTCTCATGCTGACTATCATACTATTCTCTCGTTGCAATGTGTCAACCTTTCCCAGCTGGACCCGATGGCGCAAGAAGCGACAAAGCGGCAGATGATGCTCGAGCGCTTTCAGGAAGAGAATCCGGGCTTCGACTTCTCCGGCGCCGAGTTTAACGGCTCGGCGCCAGACCCGCGCACGTTCATGGGCGGCGTGAAGTACTCCTGAGACGCTGGTTTTACAGTATTGAGGGCTGATTTCGCAAAGGCGTGTATGCATATACTGGTTCTTCTGTTCTGTGTCTTGGTCTCGTCTTAGATGCAGCAGGTGGCTATCATAGCAAACTACTGCTGAGCGTCAACTGAACGATTCCAATGCTCAATGTCAAAGCCCACTGTAGCGTCAGCAAACAGTTGCCACACGTCGATCTGGAGATCTGAGAAGTCGTTCGGAAGGTTGACTGTGAAAAGCGCAGTGCCTTGATACTGATCTCGAATGGTTGCCATCGCATTGTACGCGTGTCCAATCGGCATTTCGACATCCACGAACGGCGACTCGGCAAGCTGCACAGCTCTACCAGCAGGTTCATGCGCCGAAGCGACTGCACTTAGACTAGATGATACCGTCGCTCAGTGGTGCATTCCCAAACGAGGCTTCCGCGATGACTCGAGTCTCACGAGTCACTGGATCGCGATCGAACGCTACAGCAAGCGCGGCGAATCGCCAGAGCTGAGCGTCTCGTGCTTGAGTGCGAGGACGAAAGAAGTAAATCCCAAGCACACGCTGCATCGCATCGTTCGCCAGGTACTCACGAGTGACGTGAATGAGCTTTGCCACGCTTCAATGACCGAGCTCCACCTCTGCCATCACAGGTGGGAAGACTGGTTGGTGTCCTGGTGGCAACGTCCTAGGAAGGAGACTCATATCCGGCGTGTACACAGGAGGGAATTTCGACAGAGTTCAATTGCTCCGATGAGATCATTTGCTCGTGCGTACTCGAGCAAGACGCTGCCAAGCGTGGGGTGGACGATGCTGTGGATGTTGTTCTTCACTTCGGTGATGAAGAGTGTTCCGTCTCGCAAGCAGCACGAGGTGCCCTTGAAAAGTCTCTCGGAGACGCGCTCCAGCATCTTAAGCGTCACGCCTCGCACAACTTTCTCTTCAGTGTCAACTTCGTCATCTTCAGATGCTTCGAACGCCTCAACCCGCGCGAGGAAGCGCTCGGTGGCGGCGTCCACGAGGTGTTTCGTGATCACGTTGGCGTGGCGCCCTGGAGTCGCCATCGCCATCGCTGCTTCCATGGTCGCTCGCCTTTGAGAAAACTGAGATTCTGGCGCCGTTGTACTTTTTCGTTACTGATGGGAAGGGATGCGAAGCTGTGCGTGCGAGAGGGAAGTGAACGTGGAGAAAGCTGCTAATGGCACCAGCTTCAATGGTTAGCGCATAAAGAGATTTGAGTAGACCTCTGCTGGATTGGTACTCTCAGCAGTGAGTGAAGTCGACAAACCCGCCGTTGTGCTCAATAAATACTCGTTCATTGTGGTTGTTTACCTCACATAGCGATGCTGGTAGCCCTGCTTCAGCTGCAGCAGGTTGTCGCCCTGGGTCTTCTCCGCAGAGTGCTTTGAAGGCGTCACACTCCCGTAATGAGGCAGTGGCTTGCTGCTGCTCAACCCGCCGCTGTTCTTGCTAATGCTGCTTGGAGCAGGATCTTTCTTCACGGAGTTGCTGATCTTACTCGCAGTCAAGTCGGACTTGCTCGAGCGCGAGAAGATGTTAATGCTGAACAGACTCGTGGACGCCTGCTTTGCCAGTCGCTTGTCACTGCTGCTACTAAAGGAAGAACCAAATGACGTTGAGGACGCAACGTTGCACTCCTGCTCTTCTTTCGCTGCGCGCCACATCTTGTGCTGGATCGAGTCCATGAACTGCTGCTGCGGGCCAATGACGCTCCCAGGGCGACAGATGCGGAGCCAGCCGATCGCTTCTTTCGACGTGAACTTGTCGTGCTTCATCAGGTACGCGCCGATGCAAGTGCCCGTGCGTCCAAGCCCAGCTTTGCAATGCACTGCCACTGCGCCGGGGGTTTGTTCACACGCCAAGATGAACTGCTTGAGGATAAACTCGGGTGGGTTTGTGCCATCCGGGTACAGCAGATCTAAATGGTTGATGCCAGCGCTCGTGAAGCGCTTCTCGTCGTACTGCTTCTCGTTCAGGCGCACTATGAGCGTCACGTTCTTCTTTTTGAAGTATGGGATGTAGTGCTCCGGCGTGAGCGTCACGTATCCGTCAGCGCTCGCTGAGAACGTGTCGTGTGGACCAGCAAACGCGAGGAACTTGGGGGACACCCAGCTCAAGTCGCCGTTCTCGACCTGCTCGTAGTGATGGTACTCGCGCACGTCGAACTCGGTCGGGTTCACGTATTTGAGTTGCACGGCCTTTAGTAACCCCTTGATGCAGTCCAAGATCGTGAGCTTGTACTCGCACTCGGTCGGGCTCGCGTCGTGGAACGGAGGGAACGTCATCGACGAGAACTTGGCGACGGCGTCTTCAGGTCGCATGCCGTTCGAGAGCACACCCCAGCAGCAGAGCAAGCAGGTGGCGTTGGCTCGGAACGTTGGTTCGGGAGACGAGTAGAAGAAGATCCTGCGCTGGGTCTGTAGCGCCGAGTGCACCATCTTGCTGAGCACCGTGCAGAACTGGAACGTGCATCCGAGGTTCAGCGGCCCAAAGTCCAGGTAAAAGTTGTTGTAGTGGAGCTTATCGTCGATCGAGAAGTAGATGATGCCATCGCTCGGCGTCGGGTCTACCGCGACGGCGGTGTAGTACACGAGACCTGGCACGAACTCGATCACAGGCGCGGACTTTGGATTGTTAGACAGCCGGCGCATGCTTCACGTAGAGTTTGTCGACGACTTCGAGTGAGCAAGTGAGCACGAGCTGTTGCGAAGCTCGGAGGTTTCGAGAATGCCGTTGCTGCGTGGCATCGATGCCAAGCACTCGCGACACCGTCAAGAAATGTAGATCTTATCTAACAGCTCAGTTGGGATCTCGTAGCCGCAGCTTTGCTTGGAAATCTGCGCCAAACTCGCACACCTGCACATCAGCAGCACGCGATGCAATCCCCGAGTCAGTATTCTGAGTGGAGCTGCAACTTGAAGCTGTCTAAATGGGGAAGCTCTGTATCCGAACCAGAGCGACGTTCTGGTGACACGCATCGTGAACAGCTGTCCTGTGCGCGGATATCCGAATCCAAATCTATTTTCGACTTCCTAGGTGGTCTTGTCAGAGCGAGCGACTTGAGCTTCGAGCACAGCGGGTGTTATATTTATCATTTTCGTTAGCCGCGCTAATCTTGCTCGCTAAAAAGAGTTAGATGTGAAAAGCAGTACTGGCAAGTGGAGAGCAATTTCGAGCTTCGTCCTACTTCTTCTCTCTCTGCTCACGTTCTTGGGAGAAACCTTCATTTTTGTCGTCTTGGAGGGAGTAATAAATCACTGTTTGTTGATGTCGAGCTGTCAGGACTCCACAGAGATCGTCCGTTCTTTCAGCGGATAGTCAGTTGGCGGCCAAGAGTATTGCAGCTTCGTCAGGTGAAGAGCTGCTTATGCTTGGGCCTTCCCACTCTCGCTGGCTGGGGACTCGTCTGTCTTGGCGGGATCCTTCTTGCTCTTCGTGCTTTTTTTTCTTCCAGCGAACTGCTCGTTCACTATTTCCGAGTTACAAACCAACACACATATCGTAGTAGTAGCCGAGGCGCTCGCGCGATCCATTCGTCGTCGGGTCGATGCCTGGCCAAATAAAATAGTTTTTCTTCCGGTCTCGGTTGAAGCAGGGGTCAACAGCGCTAGCACAGCTGCCATGGTGATGATGTCCATCGACAACAGCAGTGACGCTTGCTTAGATGCCCGCAGTGGAGATCTCTTCCTCTGGCCGCGTCGTCACGACGCGCTCCCCCTTCGAGAATCGCTTCTGCGCGAACGCCATCCACCGCCCTCGGACCTGCTTCTGCACGTTCTCGACCGCAGACGTTAACCGCCGGGTGCGCGCGACGTCCGACTCGTGCACGTACACGATGTCGCTCTCCCCGATCTTCACTTCGTTCAGACGCACCGTGTAGATCGCGTCTTCTGGTCGCAGAGCTTCCACTCGGCCAGCGCCAAATTTCGTCGTCACTTCCATGCCCACTAGAGCCTTCGGGTAGAACTTGATCATGCCAGCATTCAGGTACGCCGTCGCCCCCCACGTGAGCTGAACTTGAACCGTCTTCTGCACAGGGTCAAGCGCCGTGATGCAACCAGAACCGAACGCAGTGATTACACACTGGCCGTTGTAGTACTTGTTGGACACGAAGTGGTACGTGGACGCGGAGATCCCCGACGAAGTCGAGACGATCGTCTTGAGAGCGGTCGAGATGCCCTTCTGGATCACCGACGACGGCGCGCTGCCGAGCGAGCTGCGTCGCGGACGAACGTAGCGCTGCACGTCACCTTGTCGGATACGGCACTCGTACTCCACCTCTCCGCCGATGCGGATCGCGTACATCTGGTCGTACGAGTCGTAGCCGAGCACGCAGCCTTCGCCAGCGGGGGTATGCACCCAGTCGCCCACGAGCGCTGGGACGGAGCAGTACTCGTCGTCATCACCGGACGTGTACAGCATCATCGGCGGTCGGCTCTGCAACTGCACAGCCGTGATCCCGTCGTTCTCCCGCACTTCAATCACCGTGCCAAGGCCATACTTGGTGGACACGATCGTCCCCGGCGTGAACGGCGCAAAGTCGCTGTCCGAGAAATCGCTCACACTTCGCGAGTGCTGTTTCTTGGACGGGCGGCCCGCCGGGATCCTACCGAAGAGCATCTTGGAGTTGTTGAGTCCCGCGCGCGCGTACGAGAAGACGGTAGTGCGCAGCGGCGGCTGCTGTTGCTGCTGCTGCTCGTACGGGTCGAAGCTCGCGTGGTTGAGCGTGCGAAAGTGCTTCATGGACGGCGAGGACGCCGACACGGCGCTCTCGGTCTCCGTGAGGTCGTCGCTGAACTGGTTGTCCGCGTCGTCGAGGTCCATCTGCGAGCTTGTCGTGCGCGTGCGCTTGACGTTGGCGCCTTGGCTGCAGAGGCTCTGCTTGAGGTCGAGCAGGTCGCTGCCTTCGCTGCTGCGGCTGCCGCTAGAGGCGTTCTTGGTCCACGGCAGTGGCACATTGGTCACCACATTGCTCACGAGCGCTGGGAGCATCGTAATCGTAATCGTAATCTCTCTTTCGTGCTGGTACTGGCCCGCACACGTGACTTAGTGGCGGAGCGAGTTGGGTCTGGTCTGTTGGAGTAATGGGAACTGATCGCCATGCACAATGGCGATCGCGAGCGGGCCTTGAAGGGAAAGGTGCAGCCAAGGAAATTTATTTGAACGTGTGCGTGTGTGAGCCGAGGAAACGTTGCGCATTAAGGGTGGTGTTCTCACAGACGAGCGAGCGAGAATAGAGATTGTTTGGTTGTTTGATGAGGGGGAAAGTGCAAGGGACACTCTTTTTTGCTTTCCGTGCGAGAGAAGAGCCGCTGGCCTTTTTCAAGCGGATCAGTGAAGAGCACAGTCCAATGGTCCAACAAGTAGTTCTTTCCAAAATGTTGCAGTATTTGGAGACCTGGCGCTATGAGCAGCATGGCATGTTACTGAGTGCAGTAGGTTCTCACGAGCGCAAGTCAAGAGTCTGAACGGCGATCATCTCCAGTTTTTGGCAACTTTTCTCCTTCGTTGAAGTTGTAACCTCTAATAAGCCGTTTCAGATTGCGCATCCAATCACACAGCTGCGGACGAAACGCGACAAACAAGCCAGCAAGGTACAAATTCGCCACATTTTGAGGAAGAGAAGATGAAAAATCTTGTATTGTGAGACAGAAATACAAGAAAATATCCATTTTAGCATTTCTAAATTTTGCATTCAGAGTAATCAACGCACGAAAAAGTTCTGCTTTGTTGCTGTTTTCGAACAATTGGTGCTGAACTCAGCAAAGTGCGCCTTTTTATATGGGTTTAAGTATGCGCTCAAAATTCTTCAAAAGTTCATGCTTTTTCGTCGAGATTCCACAGGTCCCAATGTTTTTCAAGGAGGATGCGTCAGAGGGTGGGAACATGGGCGGAACGACGCGTGCGGATTGTTGCAAAAGCTTTGAATATACTTTTTGATTATATATAAGAGGTGTATAAGAAGTAGGAGTAAAATGAATGATAGTTTTTATATCCACACCATAATGTTTCCAGAAGTATCAATTGTCACGTGTTCGTTAGCGCCACTCCGACAGAGCAGCGTATCATGATGCGGATAGGGTTCACGTCAGAAAGTCGTCCACCTTGGAGCCACTGAAAAGGATGTGACGTGATATTCAGCTGACCAAAATCGATTTGTTTTGCAAATGTGTACAATTTCGAAATGATCGTTCAAAGAGTTTAGTTTAACCATTTTAAAACAAGAAGTAAAGTGGATAAATTGTGAACTGTTTCAGGAAGAGCGATGTGAACTGAATGCTGAGTGGGCGGACGCGGCTGACCTGTCCAACATTGTCAATTGCGTTGTTGACGGTTAACGCCTTTGTCAGGCTGCGCAGAGATCTGTTTTGTCCCGATCTCTCACGACACCTCCTCATTTTGAACGAATGGCTCGACGGGAGGCACTCACTCATGTTCATGCTCTTATCATAGGAGTGCAATGTGACTTGCGCAAGGCGGCTGTTTGAGCCCGTAAGGAACACGTGACGTAGAGCGTGCGTTCGTGGCGTCGGCGGATGTTTCAACAGACGGTGGGCGACTGGATGGATGTGGTCACGAACTGCTCTGGTGCATATGCATGCGACGCATCGATCGTGCGCGCTGGCGCCATTTTCACGTGTGTCAGATACATGCACTTCAAGCAAATGCAGCTAGTGAGATCACTTTATGCATGTGTATAGTGCAACCGTCCGAAACTGCCGTCGGACATACGCAAGAGCAAGCAGTTAGTCAGTCCACAGCGACGATTCAAGATTTGCTGTGCTCGGATCGTATCTAAACGAAAAGAAACAATACAATAGCCTTCATAATAATGTACCCTTTCATATATGATCAAGCTGAATATTTTGTTTGGGATTTTTGTTTGAAAACCAAATTCGATTGGCTAAAACCAATTTACACTTCTCGGATTCGACAAAAAGATGTAAGCGATTGCGAAATCAAATTTGCTTGCGTTTTCTCGTCGAGGATTGGTCAAAAATACAATTGCTTAAAATAGAAGGCTCTAAACAAGTACATTTATCCTACTTTTACTCAAAACCAGTATCCTGCAATTGGAAGCACTGTTTTTCAAGGCAAACCAATGTAAAATGCACTGATCTAAGATATTCGTTTTTCCAACCAACACGAATCACCTCCTCGTTCTTCTCTCGCTCTTTTTTGTTCTTTACTTGTGGGACTGTGTGCGGAAAGAGAAGGAGTAGCTCAACCATCACTCACACTGAATGCAAACGGAGTGGTTGTCCTGGGTTCTGCAGCAGCAGCCTGTCCTGAAACCAGCAAGAGCGTGGTGAGCGAAGACTGACAAGAGTCAAGCCACAAGCAGCATGAGTCGTAACCCGTGGGGTAGTCCTGTGGCCGCGGCCGCGGCGCGCGTGGGCGGCGGCGTGAACCTCTTCGATGTCATGGACGAGGAGCTCGCGGCCAAGCTGCAGCGCGAAGAGGAGGAGCAGTTCGAGCTGGAGATCGCTGGCCGCTTTGGCGACGACCGCCAGGTCGGCTGGTGCTTTGTCGAGGTACCGAGCGCCGCCGACTGCGAATATGGCGTCATGAGCGTCGTCCAGCAGGAGATCCCGCGGAACGAGCGACCCTCGGGTGGAGCTGACCCAGACTACACGTTTGCGCTCGAGCTGCAGGCTCAGGAGGCGGAGGAGTACGACCGGTTGCGGCGCCAGGAGGAGGCGTCCATGGAGCGCATCCGCGTGATCCAGCAGGAGCACCCACAGCGAGAGGAGATCCGCAAGACGCTGCTGCAGAAGTTTTACCACAGTGGCAGCCGGCTGAGTGTGTCGGCGGACGAACAGGAGAGTCGGGATGATGGGCTTGCAGACAGCGGAGCAAGTAGCGGCAGCGCTGTTTCAGTTGGTGTCGCTGACGAGGACCAAGTGGACGAGGCGGGTGACAAAGAGGACAGTCAAGGGCAGAGTCTACACATGCTATCGCACGTGGCACAACAACCTCTCGCTGCAGGCCATGTCGATCGCGTCCATCTTCGAGACCTCGACATTCATCGCGGTATTTACATTGACGGAGACGATCTGGCGATACCGAGAAAGAAGATCAGCTCGCTGAGTCAAGCGCTGAAGCACGCCGACCGGAAGCAGCGGTCTTACCACCACAGCTACCATCGCCGACCCAAGACGCACGGAGACCAGACCACCGAGACGACGTAGTCGGGCTTCTCGTGCGCTGACGGATCGAGCGACGCGTGTCCAAGTCGCCAAAGAGAGAGATTTGGAGATTGAAGGTGACGAGGACACGTTGGTCACTCTGTTCGTCAATGACGAGGGAATAACGACACACAGAGATGGCGGCGATGGTAGCGAGTGGTGTGCGCAGCGGATGGAGCGGGCAGCGGCGTCAGCAACAACAACAGGTAGGAAGTACGGGAGGCAACGAACGTTCACAACAAGCACTTGCTCACTAGGAGGAAGGAGCAAAAAACAACACACAAAATGCGCGCGCTAATCATTAATACTGCCTCCGCGGGGGCCTATTTGGGGAAGCTCATAGATTCCAATTGCAATTGGAGGAAAATAGAAAACTTTAGAATATTATAAAATAAAGGTATCACATATAAATTAAATCGGAGTATTTTAAATTCAAATAGACTTTGTTAAGCGAAGAACCGTTTTAAATTGTACCTTCATTAAGTTTTTTGCAGCTGAAGCATACTGTATGAAGTCTTGCAGGTGAAACTATGCGGGTGATCCATTCGTGGTGCTTCACAACCAGCTTTCTAGCACGAGGCGCTCGACCACCATCGCAACGCTGGAGCCACCGGACGTACGTGCCTGTGCTTCCAAGCTATTCGCTTACCCATACATACGCACGCACCCTCTCTTTCTCTGCATGCATGTGTGCCAACGCGTCTCGCTCTCTCTTCAGGTAACGACACGCGCAGACCCCTTCGTCTCTCGGCGGCGAACGACCTGCCAACCTCACTCGACGACCACTGATTGCCATTACGTGAGCGAATACTCTGCAGCCCGAACATGCTGCGTGACGACGACGAAGAACACAAGCTGCAGGCCGCGGCTCCCCCTCTGCCACTGTCAGGCGGCGGCGACGACGACTGGGAGACCCAAGAGGATCCGAGCGCGCGCGCCATGGCCGCACTCAGCGTGGACGCCGCTGCGCGGGCCATGGGGAAGATGCGTATCATGCAGCCACCACCGCTGCCTTCGCAAGACGGAGGCGCCTACGAGCGCGTACTATTCGACCCAAGCAATGCGCACGCGCAGCCCGTGAGCGCCGCGACTGCGAGCGCGGCCGCTGCATCTGCGCTCGACGGCGGACGCGGACCTATGGACCCCGTGCTGGTCGCGTGTCTCGAGAACCCGCGCGAGCGGCTCACGCTGCTCAAGTTCGAGGACCAGATCGTGCGCTTTATCAAGAATCCGCGCGAGTCGCAGCTCGTGTTCCCGCCGCTGTCGTCATACCACCGGCTGATCATCCACCGGCTCGCCGAGCGCTGCTGCCTCGAGCACCAGACTGCAGAGTACAATCCGTATGCAGGTGGCGGTGGTGGTTATGACGGCAACTCGTCGCGCGCCGTGACACTCTTTAGGACCTCGCAGAGCATCGTGCCCAGCGTGCTCCTGATCGACTTGTCCTCGGACCGACAGCAGCAGACCGTGACGCCCGCCACGGCGCCAAAGATCATGATGCGCAAGCGCGGCCCGCAGACCGGCGCGAACGGTGGGAAGAACCCTGGCGACGCCAAGAATGCGCAGCGGTCGATGCAGGACCGAGAGAAGGCGTATGCGGAGGCGCGCGCACGCATCTTTGGCGAGGACACCACCGAGTCGACGTCGGCTTCGGCTTCGTCGTCAAACTCATCCCCTGGTGCGTCTGCATCAGCGAACGCAAGTAGCGAATCATCGAGTGGCACTGGCGCAAAGCTGCACAACAACAACAACCAGCAGGCCGCCGGCCCCGACGGCAGCCGCGGCTTTGGTGGACGGGGACGGGGAGGTGGCGCAGCTGGACGAGGAGCAGGAGGGCAAGTGAACAAGCCGCAGCAGCGCCAGGATAACGCGGATGCTCAGGATCACATGGCGACATCAGAGAGCGCAGCGACGATTAGTGCGCCACGCGCGCAGAGCACAAAGAACTGGAAGGAGAGCAAGGTGCTGTGGCGCAACCGTGAGCAGGAGATGAACGACCCGGACTTCACGCGCAACCGCGACGCGTATCGGTTGTCGCGCAACAACAACAGCAGCGCGAACGAGTACAGTCGATATCCTCACCCGCAGCAGCAGATGGGTCGCTACCCGGCACCGCAGATGGACTACTACAACCAGCAACAGCAGCAGCAGCAGCCGCCTCTCCCCGGCCGACGATTTCCACCTGGGGGTGAGTACAATAGAATAGACAACACGGGCATGATGCGTCCGCCACCGCCGCCAGATCACTTCCGCAGTGGAGGCGGTGGGTTCTCCATGAACACTCCGCCGCCGCCACCACCGCCGCCAGCAACAGGAGGAGCTGGTCGTGGTGGCTACGGGTACAACAACTCGCCACACGGCCGCCAGTACCAGCACCAGCACCACAGCAGTCCGTCTCCAGTGCGCGGCGCACGAAATGGCGGCGGGTACAACGACGACTTCCCGCCTCTCGGCAAGTAAAGAAAACGAAGCTACGAACTCATACACAAACAGATACAGCCAACAACGACTCGACCACATACAAACACGAAAAGCGAAAGCTCAAAACGAACATGAGTCACAATTTGCTACCTCTGTCGTGAAGCTGAAGCAGACGAGCAACATGATCACCATGTTCTCTCGTTTGCCTGGCGTCCGTTCTTCTCTCCCTGTCTGAATAATAAATAAGGTCTCCACGGCGCAGTGCCTATTGTGCGATTTCAGCTTCGCGGGTTCTTTCAAAATGTCCCCCAGTAGCAGCTCCTCACCGTCGGTTTGCGCTTGTCTGGTCGTTCTCCTTCGTTATGGAAGTTCAAAAGCAGGGAGCTCGCCGCTGTTGAGTAATGCTGATCCACCCACACAGTAGTAAACACATGAGTCGGCGTTCACAAGTAGTAGTTCTTTGCCTCTTCTGCTTCGGCAAAGTCACCCTCACCTTCTTTCCGCATTATCTTCTTGTCCTTGAGCTTCTTCTTGCGCTCGAGCTCCTGATACACAACACAGAGCGTTAGTACTTCCTCACCTTGCCGTACAGTCTTCAAAAGAGCGACGCACTTTTTTCCGCCGCCACATGCTTAGGTACTTCTTCTCTATTGCCTGGTTCGCGTCTTCGTGAGTTGCTAACCACGGCTTCGCGCTGTGTTTGACGGAACAACAAGGACACAGTCAGCGTGTTCGACACACAGAACAATGGCTGGCTAGTGTGTCATTCCAGGACGTACCTTTGCAGGAAATTGCGCAGCACGCGCTTCGTCTCGTTGCTGCGACGCACGTGGTCGCGCAGCATGAGCTGCAGGTCGCGGATCTCACAGCTCACTTGGTCGTCCTCTGGGTTCAGCATGCGCTTCTGGAGCTCTTCGTCGCTGCATTCGAGCAGCCCCACGTCGCGCAGTGCACTGGTGACGCCACGCGCCGCCCACTTTGGCTCCGTGTCTTCTTTGACAGCAGAAGTGGCTGAAGAGCTGCTCTTCTTCTTCTTCTTCTCCTTCTCCTCTGAGTCCTTCTTGACTGCGGTCATGCTATCACTCTTCGTGGCATCAGTATTCGACGTCTCTAATGAAGGAAGTGGCGTTATGGTGGATGGTGATGGTTCCGATGATTCTCCACTAACGGGGTCGGCTGCAACGGGTATCAGCGCAGCTACGAGCCTCTGAATCACACAATACCAACAGAACGAAAAAAACGTCAGCATTCGACAACCCGCATGCTCTACACACGCTCCAGCATTCGGTTGTTCTCCTCTTACCGCTTTGAGAAAATCGTCAGCGGTGGAGCCATCACTCGCGCCTAATACGTGAGTGAGCAGCTTCTCTTTCGCGCCGCTACTAGGCTTGTACAACGCAAACTCGAGGTCCATCTCGTCACTCGCATTCGAAGTTGTCTCTGCGGGCAGCACAAGACGGACACAACTCAGCAATGTCCACAGAGTGACATTCAGCAGCACGACAAGTCCATACCTTCTAATTGCAATGCGGCCTCGACGTCCTCAAGCGTGACGTCCCTGAAGATGTCGTCGGCGGCCAGGTACTTCCACAGACCCACAGTCGTGCACGGCGTGTCTGCAAGTGACACACGAACATAACGACACGATGCATGAGCGTGAGTGACATTCGTTGAGTGCACACACACACAAAGTAGAGCCATACCAACAATACACAACCACACAACGTACCTGACGCCAGATCGTCTTCGACTGCAATGCCCATGGGGTTCAGTGGGTTCGTTTTGTCCCCTGTGGCGTTCGCTGTACCGGGGAAGTTGTGCTGCACGAACTTGCTGCGCAGCCCCGCGGAGTTGGGCGACGTGGGGATCTCCTCCAAGTTCACCAGGCGGCCGTCCGCACCCACAGCGAGCGCTGTTGTCGATACATTGCTACCAGCAAACGCACCAGAGCCGCCGCCGTTCTCCACTGGCTCGGGCAGTCCGTAGTCCGTGAACAGCGTCGATGTCGTTCCGTTTAGAAAGTCCGTCACGTTGAGCAGTTGGTCCTCGAGCTCCTTGAGCTTGTGGTCGATGTACGTGCGTCCGCGCTTGAGCTCCTGCACGACCTTGGCGACCGCGCTCTTCTTGGCGAACGCGAGTCCGTCCGGCGCGCTGGCAGCTTTTTTGGTCGCAGCGAAGAGCTCATGGCTGAGCCAGGGCGAGTTGAGCAGCGGCGGCGGCGCGCGCGAGGACGCAGCGCGCGCTCGTGATCGGGGATCCGCCATCTCGCACGTACGCACACGGACAGACAGGCAGATGCACACACACGCAGAGAGACGTACGCGACGGCGTTGCCTCTCGGAAACGCTCGTGTGGGGCGTTGTGGTTGTGAGTCAGACAACGATTTTTGTCTCTCTTAAGCGGCTACAGATTCCTAATAGTGGACTTATTAAGCTACGTCTCTCTTAAACGGCGAAAAACTGGTTAAATTGCAATTTGGAGTTAACTTTCGCGAATATTCGTACTTTATGAAGGCTACGTACTACTTTTATTTAAAATTAGAACCACTTTTGATACTAATTTAAAAAGTCGACTAATTAGATTGCTTGAGTTTTAAAATTAATGTTGATTCCTGATTACAAAAAATCGTGTTGAAGAAGGTTTTTTGTAAAACGTGTAAATTTTACACGTTTGGTGGGTCTCAAACCTTTAAAATTTACACGTATGAACGCGAAAGAGTTAAATGAAAAAGGTTAATCGGTGTCAGCGACGTGTGTCTTGAGCAGCGGTCTCTGCGGCTTCGACCGTGCCTTGGGTTGCGTTTACGGGAGTGTCCGACGGTATTCACTGCGGTGTTGCTCGGCTTGATGCTATTGGACCTCGCCAATAGTCGCGAGCGCCAACGGCGGCAAAGGGACCCAGTACAACTCCCACAGACGGAGTAAGTACTTGGACCCTAAGCCGCCGACGCTGGACCGCACAGCGAGGTTTCACGCTCGTGGAGCGTTGGTGCTCTCATTCGTTGTTGGAAGAGTGCTGGCGGTTGAACGCAGCTGGTGGTGGACCGCGTGTTGGAGTTGGAACGCGTACAAGAGGCGGAATGCATGCTGGAGGCGGAGCGTGTGCTGGTGGTTTCGTCCGTACTGGTGGATGGTTTGCTGCACGATGCGCGCACGCTCGTTCAGCATGCGCAGCTAGTGACGGCGCCTCATCTAACGTGCGTACTCGGTGTCAGCGACGGTTCTCCTCTCGCTGAATCGAAACTCGTTAAAATAGAAGCGATTTATTTCTTACTCCTTTTTCGTTTCTATCTACTTAAGAATACAGTAAGTGCGATTCTTCAAATTCTGATGAAGTTATGATGAAGTCCTTCTAAAATGTTGGTGAAGACCTTTTGTGACGTAACCAGTGTAACTTGACAAAAGCTACCAACGTAAAATGATACACTCTGTATTTAAATGTTGCGACGTTTGTCACCTTTTAAAAGAGACAAAATCGCTGTTTAAGAGAAAGACATACCGGATATACAGGACAAAACAAGTACAATTTATCAAAACATTTTTACTTTTTACAGTTTCCCGCGCTTTTTACCTTCCAAATCCTATATACAGACATACCCCATTATGTTACATCAAAATTGGCTCATTTTGGTATGTAGTTTCAAAGGAAAACGTATTATGAAGATATAAGAATATAAAGGTATTGTGTGAGTTTGGAATGTCAAAGCGAAAAAGAATCTAATTGAGC